>SJYT01022699.1:342501-358605 GCA_006410635.1 Cephalophus harveyi
TGCTAAAGCTGAAACTCCAGTACTTTGGCCACCTCAGGTGAAGAGTTGACTCATTGGAAAAGACTCTGATGCTGGGAGGGATTGGGGGCAGGAGGAGAAGGGGACGACCAAGGATGAGATGGCTGGATGGCATCACTGACTCGATGGGCATGAGTCTGAGTGAACTCCAGGAGTTGGTGATGGACAGGGAGGCCTGGCGTGCTGCGATTCATGGGGTTGCAAAGAGTCGGACACGACTGAGCGACTGAACTGAACTGATGCACATTAGTGAATTGAGTTGCTAAAAAAGCACAACATTAAAAAAAATTTTTTTTTGGTGTGGACCATTTTTAAAATATTGAATTTGTTACAGTCTTGCTTTTTTAATGTTTTGGTGGGTTTTTTTGGCAGCGAGGCGTGTGGGGTCTTAGCTCCCCAGTCAGGGGTCAAACCGCACCCCTGCACTGGAAGCCGAAATCTTAAACACGGGACCGCCTGGGAAGTCTTAGTGAACATGACATCCTAAATCAACAACTCGCCAGTTTAAAACCAAAATTAAACTCAGAAACAGAGATGTGCCTGCTGCATTCCCTTAGACCCCACTGATCCGGGCTGGTGTCACATCCCTGGAGCCATAGTAGGCTGGGCCCAGGCTGGACTGTCGTGTGACTGAGCACCACCCCCCCTCCCCCTGACCCCGACCTGCAGTACCAAGACCACCCTGCAACCTGCAGCTTCACACGCTAGGAGCCTTGTGTTTGTCCCAGCACCGAACATAGCTTGGGCATATATTCTGTGATTACGGATCGTTCAAGTGATACAGAAGTGAGACCCTTCTCCAGAGGTCAGGGGTGTGCAGACAGAAGGAAGAGGCTCAGATGAAAAGGAAAGAATGAAGTTTGGGGGACTCTGGAGAGGGAGGGCACTACTGCTGCTGCTGCTGCTAAGTCGCTTCAGTCGTGTCTGACTCTGTGCGACCCCACAGACGGCAGCCCACTGGGCTCCGCCATCCCTGGGATTCTCCAGGCAAGAACACTGGAGTGGGTTGCCATTTCCTTCTCCAGTGCATGAAAGTGAAAAGTGAAAGTGAAGTCGCTCAGTCGTGTCCCACTCTTCGCGACCCCATGGACTGCAGCCTACCAGGCTCCTCTGCCCATGGGATTTTCCAAGCAAGAGTACTGGAGTGGAGTGCCATTGCCTTCTCCAGGGAGGGCACTAGCTCACCCTTAAAATATCACCTGATCTTCCCCATGCCCTGTCACAACCACCCGCTCCATGTTCCAGGTTCTGTCACAGCTGTCAGCCCAATGGTCAAGCAGTGTTTCTGAGCCCTGCCTCTGGTGAAAGAAAACTCAGTTGGAGCACAGCCAGCCCCCGAGGTGCCCAGGCTCTGTGCCTCTTGATCAGGCTGTAGCTGCCCAGTGGGGTCCTGCGGCGGGTTTCTGTCCCCTCTGTGAAGCAGCCAGTTTGGGCCAGAGAGTCGGGAGCCCTGCCTGGCTGCAGGCCTCCAGTGGGCGTGGCTCTGAAGGCGCGCCGGCCTCCTCCCTGCTACCTCCAGCCAATTGATTTCACTGTCTGCAGTGAAGTTACCTACAAAAGTTGAGGGTTTCATAGAGAAAGAAGATCTTTGAGTCAGTGTACCTCAACCCTGAGAAATTTATATCAAAAATGAACCCGAAATACTATGTTTGTCTCCTTTTGTTTCTAAAGAGAAACAGCTCTAGTTTTCTAACTCATATAAAGTTATTTTCTTTGAGTACCTAACTTGTACTCATGTAGTTCGTGCTAACAGAAATACAGAGATAAAAATTTCTGGTCTAAAAAAAATCATAACATCTAATGGGGAGAGTAAGAGAAATAAGGTTTTCTTTTTTTTTAAGAAAGCAGAGTGAAATACATACCACATGAGAAGTATAACCAAAGTGCTCCAGGGTTTAAAAGAGGAGGGACTCAAATTATGGAAGGTCCCATCTAAGCAGTCTGTGACCTGACCCAAGTGAGAGAATCTGTGCATAGAGAGTGGAGTCAGGGGAAGGAGGGATAGAGGAGGAGTTTGAAATGTGTTGAATGCTGGGCTAGTCAGTAATTTAAGAGATAATAGACAGTGTTTCTAATCCAGCCAATCCTATAGTTAGAGCTATACTTTAGCAAAATCATGCTAGCTTATAATGTGTAGTAGATGAGAATAAGAGGAGACAGGAAGTAAAGAGTTAGGAAGCGTTGGTAGCAGCTGAGATGCAGTGAAAGGAAGCGAAGGTTAGGCTCGAGGGGTCTGCAGCTTGCCTCTAAGGGGGAAGACTGATCTTGGTCCTCAGGACTCAGTTTATTCCTTGGGAAATTCCCAGTGTTCCTGTTTTTGTAACGGATTTCAGAAGTGATCTGAAAATGGGAATAAATACTTACTGCTGGGAAAATCTTGACTCTAAGATTGTTGACCGCAGTGATCCTAGGCATAGATGACCTACCACCAGCATTCTCTGCTCCCAGGCCACATGGCTAAAGATTCCTGTAAGATGTCATAAAACAATACTTCTGGGTTACCTGAAAATTCGTGCAATATGACTAGGTCATTTGTAGTGTTCAGATCTTTATCTCATATTTTTTTTCACTTCCTCTAAGTTTTCCTGGGCTTCCCAGGTGGCACCAGTGGTAAAGAATCTGCCTGTCAATGCAGGAGACGCAAGAGATGCAGGTTCGATCCCTAGGTTGGGAAGATCCCCTGGAAGAGAAAATGGCAACCCACTCTTATTCTTGCCTGGAAAACCCCATGGACAGAGGAGCCTGGCGGGCTACAGTCCATGGGGCTGCAGAGAGTCAGACATGACTGAGCATACACACATAACTTCCTGAGTCTAAGAACTTGTAAGATCTGTTCTCTTAGCAACTTTCAAGCACGCAATACAATATTATTACCCACAGTCACCATGCTGTATCTTACCTGACTGACTTTATAAGGGGAAATATGTACCTTTTGGCCCCTTTTACCTAATTTTCCTACTTCCACCATCCAGCCTCTGACAGCCAGTCTGTTCTCTGTATCTACATGTTTGTGGGTTTGTTTTTTAGATTCTACATATAATTGAGATATATAATTATATATCTCATAATTATATATATATAATATAATTGAGATATATAATTTAATTATAAACATAATTGAGATATATAATTTATTTGACTTATTTCATGTAGCATAAGGTCCATGTTGTCACAAATTCCATTCTTCTTTATGGCTGAATGATATTCCATCAGTGGATACTCAGTTTGTTTGCATAATTGGTTTTTGTAAATTATACTGAAATAAACACAGTGGTAAGTCATCCCTCAGTATCCTTGATAGACTTTATATAAGTCCCTTATATAAAAAGCATGGTATTTGCATGTAATCCACATACATCCTCCCATGTACTTTAAATCATCTCTAGATAATTTAAAGTGCCTTGTACATGTAAAGGACATGTAAATAGTTTTGTCTTTATATAAATAGGCACCACACCTATAAGAACGGCTATTTCACTGTGATTTTGATTCGCATTTCCCTGATGACTAGTGATTCTGAACACCTCATGTACCTGTTGGCCATTTGTATGTCGTCAGAAAAATGTCTGTTTCCTCTGCCTGTTTTTTAATCAGATTGGTATTTTTTTCTGCTAAATTAACCCCTCATCAGGTACATGACTTGCAAATATTTTCTCTCATTTGGTAGATTGCAAGAAAATATTTGCAAATCGTATCAGATAAGGTTTTCATTTTGTTGATGGTTTCCTCTGCTGTGCAGAAGCCTTTTAGTTTGTAGTCTCACTTGTTAGTTTTTATTTGTCTGCCATTTTTATGGTTTGGATATGGTAGAGAGATCTTTACCTATGCCTGATAGTTTATCTTATAATTGGAGATCTTTACCTATGCCTGACAGTTTATCTTATAATTGGAATTTCATATTCTACCTTTAAATATTCAAAGCTTTAACTCTTTAAATATTGTCTAGTTTGAGACCATGAAAATAATACCTATATAAGCATCATCACTAACTGGTAACATTAAATACTGCATATTAATATTTAATCTTAATATTTGCCAACTATGACAATGCTGGAATTTATGGGAATCTGAAGAGTGCTTTAACTTTTATAAAGATATTTTTGGAAGCATGACAAAACAATGAAATTTTACAGTTTGTATCATATGTAAATTTTAAAGATGGTTCTTTCACAACATAGAGTATGTTTTTATGTGTCCTTCCTGCATCACCAGATGCTAATCATATCAGAATAAATAGCAATATGCTATTTCAGGGGTCAGTTTCATTCACCGATGTGACTGTGGACTTCACCCAGGAGGAATGGGAGCAACTGGACCCCTCTCAGAGGATCCTCTACATGGACGTGATGCTGGAGAATTACAGCAACTTACTGTCAGTGGGTAAGGGCAGCTTTTGGGTGTAATTCAGCATTTGCCCAGTCGCGTTTAGGTCCTTTCTCAGTTACCCAAAATTACAAGCTTCTTGGTTTTGGTCTCAAGCTTCATGTATTAAAGCTGAGATAGTGCAGACTCTGAAGTTCTGCCTTCTTTATTTTCAGGCTTTCTCAAGTCCAAGCAGTTAGGAGCGATGTCCCATTATCAAGGTCTCTAATATTATCAAACCAGATTTTCAAGTTGGATCAGTAAGAATAGTTGTGGGTATCAGAGTTAGAATTTCCAGTTCCGAACTTCCTACGGGGGTACTTCTCTGGTGGTCCAGTGGCCACACTCCGAATGCAAGGGGCCTGGGTTCAGTCCCTGGTCAGGGAACTAGATCCCCCATGCCACCACTCAGACCTGTCGTAAGCCAAATTCTTTTTTTTTTCCCCCAAAAAAGAACATACTAGTATACAGAGTGAAGTAAGTCAGAAAGAAAAACACCAATACAGTATATTAACACATATATATGGAATTTAGAAAGATGGTAACAATGACCCTATATGCGAGACAGCAAAAGAGACACCGATATAAAGAACAGACTTTTGGATTCTGTGGGAGAAGGCGAGAGTGGGATGATTTGACAGAATAGTATTGAAACATGTATATTATCATATGTGAAACAGATCGCCAGTCCAGCTTTGATGCATGAGACAGGGAGCTCAGGGCTGGTGCACTGGGATGACCCAGAGGGATTTGATGGGGGGGGCAGGGTTGAGGATGGGGAACACAGGTACACCCATGGCCGATTCATGTGAATGTATGGCAAAAACCACCACAATATTGTAAAGTAATTAGCCTCCAATTAAATAATCTAATTTAAAAAAACGAAAAAAGAAAGTTCACTTTTTTTCTTCTTAAATATTTGTTTAGTTTTAGATAAAACAGTATTTGATCAATTAATGTTTAAAATATTATTCTACTATGAGAACTTTGAGATGGTATTGTCACAGAAATAGTTGACATAATCCAGAATTATTTTTCCCTTTCCTACAAAAAATAAAACATCTGGGCATAGGTCTTGAGTGAACTGTAAGTATTGATATTTGTTTTTGAAATATTTTCATACTTTTTTCAAGACCTAACCAGAAATGCTGCTTCTGTTATTAATCAAGTGGTCTTAATAAAATATGCCAAGTCCAACAAAAAAAAAGAACATACTAGGAAAAATGTGGAAGGTGGGAAGCAGAATCTGATAGAAGCCATTGGAAGTAATATCCTAGAGATTATGAATGGGTTGGTACCTTTGAAGTATTGTTTAGGAATCTGTTTTTCAAATCCCTAACCCTTTAGAGAAAGCTGAGGACAGATGACTTGTGCACCTCATATCTTGAGTCATACCTCCAGACATCAGTTTCTTCCTGCTTAGTTTTTTTTCTGTTTAATTTTTATATCTATTTGGCTCTCACAGTCAAGCCTTGTTTCTTTCCTGGCATGTTATAAACCTTTGTTTCATGATTAGTTTCTCTTTCATTAGTATTGTCATCTAGCCAGAATGGTGACTTCTATATTTTAGGTCATGGGAAATGGTATATAGCCTCAAGGAAAATACATGTTTTTCAGTATGAGTGCCACAAATGGCAACAGGATCCCAATGGTCAGGAATAACCAGTAATACAGAAATGCAAGTAAACGTTCATAAGCATAGGTGGAGGTCAGGTAAATTTGATCCTTGAGATTCCTTGGAATAAAAGCTGGGACTTAGACTGCTTTGAGAAAGAAATGAAACACATTAAAGGAGAAAAATAAGATATAATGATAGAAACATTTTCTCCAACAACTTCGATTGAAAAAAATAGTGTACCCAGCAGTAGCAGTGAGTGATTCTGCCAAAAGGATCTTGGATTCCTTTTATATTTTCCTACAGAATATATGAGTTTCTGGATTTTGTCTTCCACTTGCAAAAGTCTGACTTTGGAGATTTGGAACGCCGCATAGGGTTCTGTCTGCAAACCTGTGAGAAATGTTGCCTTTAGGAAGTTACTGGTAAACCTGCTAGAGGAACAGAGGAGAGGAAAGGGGAAAGATCCTTGAGTGTGTAGATGTGGTGGCCATCCGACCACAGTTAGAGTCTCAGCATTGGCTGCTCAACTTAGAGCTGCCTGGTTTTTTCCCTTAACATCTACTTATTATCTTGTTCTGTGTCAGCTGGTGTCCTTGAGGACACCAAGTCGCATTTGTCTTTGGAATTGCCAACCTTCCCACATCAGTTCTTTTTATTTCAGTTTACCCACTTTTAAGGCCATTTTGTAATCTGGGGTGTTGTCTGTGTCCATTTTGCCACAGGCTTTGTCTTTTTCTTTCATTGTTTAAGAGCTAGGAAAACCTGGAACTGGGGACTTTTTTATACTGAAAGACTGGGTCCCAAACTAAAGAAAGAGACAGCCCTGCAGTGGAACATTTGTGGAGCTTCACATTCTGTAACATTATGGTGAAAGACTGACAGGGTTTCATGTGCTCTTTCCTAGAGGTATGGAAGGCTGATGACCAGATGGAGACGGACCACAGAAACCCAGATGAGCAGGCGAGGCCGTTTGTAATCTTTAAGGACCAAACCCCAACCGAAGAAAGAGATAATAATCTCTTTGGAAAAACATTTAACCTTAGCACAGACTTCGTTTCTTTAAGACAAGTACCCTATAAATATGACTTATATGAAAAAACTTTGAGATACAATTCAGATGTACTTACTAGCAATAGAAACTATATAAGAAAGAAAGCAGATGACTGTAATGGATTTGGAAAAGCACTCTTCTTTCTGAAACAAGAGAAAACCCATCCTGGAGTGGAATACTCGGAATATAATAAAAGTGGGAAAGCCTTCAGCCATAAAGAAGCCATTTTTAAACACCAGAAAATTAGAAATTTGGTACAACCTTTTATCTGTAATTATTGTGACAAGGCTTTCTCATTTAAATCACTCCTCATTAGTCATAAGAGAATACATACTGGAGAAAAGCCTTACGAATGTAATGTGTGTAAGAAAACCTTCTCCCATAAAGCAAACCTCATTAAACATCAGAGAATTCATACCGGGGAGAAACCCTTTGAATGTCTGGAATGTGGAAAAGCATTCACCCACCAGTCAAACCTCATTGTACACCAGAGAGCACACATGGAGAAGAAGCCCTATGAATGCAGTGAATGTGGCAAGACATTTGCCCAGAAATTTGAACTTACCACACACCAGAGGATTCATACTGGAGAACGACCCTATGAGTGTAATGAATGCGCAAAAACCTTCTTCAAGAAGTCAAATCTCATTATACACCAGAAAATTCACACAGGGGAGAAACGCTATGAGTGCAGTGAATGTGGAAAATCCTTTATCCAGAACTCACAACTCATTATACACATGAGAACTCACACTGGAGAAAAACCCTATGAATGCACTGAGTGTGGCAAAACTTTCAGCCAGAGGTCAACTCTTAGATTACATTTGCGAATCCACACAGGAGAGAAACCGTATGAGTGTACTGAGTGTGGGAAAGCCTTCAGCAGGAAGTCCCGACTCAGTGTCCATCAGAGAGTTCACACGGGGGACAGACCCTGACACTGCAGCCCACTTGTACCAAGGAGAACCCTTCCCATGGGGAGGAACCTCACAAAGGTGCTGAAGGAACATGGGAACGCATGCAATCTATCAATGCAAATGTGTAAAAATGTGGTCCCCTAAGAACAATATTGTACCAACAGTTAGGTATGATACCCAGGTAAACAATATGTACCAGAATATATCCAACTGTAAATAGACAAACTTACAGTGTATTACAGTGAGCTTTTAGAAATCCTGAGTGAATTATTCAGTAATGAAGTATTCTGGGCAGCATAAAGGAGCTAAAGACAGTACTGTACAGATTCAGTGGTTATGTGCCCGCACACACACACAAAAACACTGTATTTTAGATCTGCGCATGTAAATTTAACAGACACTGAGAGTTTGACATTCTTGTCCTAATTAGGACATCCAAACACAATTTTCCATACTAAGCATCACATGTTTTTCAGTACCTTACAATCCAGGATGCATTCCAGAGAGCATACGTTTTCTCCTCTTGTGGGCACACTGTTACTGAGTTACCTCATCAGTCAACAGAAAACTGTTGTTGAAGTTTTAGCCTTCTGGGTTTGCTGAAGACTTCCCAGAAGTATTCCTGACACATAAGTATGCAAGTGTGAGATAACTGAGAGAGTGAAAAGGAGGCAGTGTGCAGCACAGAACACACGGGCTGTGTAAAGAACAGCCGCCCCCAACGTGTGCTTGTGTTTCACTGGGGCATTTACGTACAAATGCATGTCTTACCAAAATACTGTATAACCCAGGAACCACTTGTATTCTGTGTTTCCTTATTTCTCTTAATATTTTATACATTGTCTTGCAACAAATAGGATGTGTATGTAGTTCGTGTCACATTTCAGAGACTTAGAGAAATAATTTATTTTAAGTAACTGTCAATAAATGTCTTACTGCTTTTAAAAACTTCCATGTGCATAGTCCACTTTAGAAATAAACTTTTGCAGAGTTCTATTTAAAGGAGATAGTTCTACTTCCACGAGTTTCACTGTCATCAACCAAAAGCATTTCCCTTTGGAATGTGACTTAGTGTGAGTTCTTTTAAAGGCTCACAACACTTTATTAACCTAAAAAATTTCTCAATTTTGCATAACTCAAAGATATCATTTTAGGCCTCATTTCAAATTCACAAGTTCCTTTCCTTATTCATCACAGATCATGCATTGATACAGCAAATGGCTGCTATAACTGGCCTTGTAGTTATTTTTGGAGATTATCGATGTGCTGTGACTGTATATGAACATGAGTGATTTTCTGAACAAATCAGTCAGAATATCCATAATCCAGTAAGTCTTGTCTTTCTAAACTGTCATCTCCTACTGGCAAGGGAGCAGCAGAAGAGAGTAACTTCATACACTGCTGTTAGAAATACAAATTGTGACAGCCTCCTTGGGGATAATTATGACCCTGTCTTTTAACATCAAAAACATACATACAGTTGCCCCTTGGACAGCACTGGTTTAAAACGTGCAGGTGCATTTATCCACGACTTTTTTCAGTGAGTATGTACTCCAGTCCTCCATTGGTTGAATCTGTGGATGCAGAACCTTGAATACAAAGGACCAACTTAAGTTATACTTGGGTTTTCAACTACACTGAAGGTCTGTGCCTTTATCCCCTGTGTTGTTCCAGGGCCAACCCAGCAGACTTGCTTCTGGGAATCTGTCCCTAAGAAAAAAAGTTCCAGCACCTTAAACTACATGTTTATCAATGTATATTGTATTTTTCTGTAAGGAAAAAAGAAACAATATGAAGGACCATTGGTAAGGGAATGATTGAATAAATTGTGATAAAGATGTACCACAGCTAGAACGTAATCATGGAAAAGAGAAAGCATGTAGGGTCAAATGCCACCAGGACAGATGGGATGGGTAAGTATGTGTGTGTGTGTGTGTGTGTGTGTGTGTGTGTGTACACCAGGATAGACAAGAGGGTGAGAGAGTGTGTGTGTGTTTGTGTGTACACCAGGACAGATGGGGTGGGGGAGTGTGTGTGTACACCAGGATAGACGAGAGGGTGAGAGTGTGTATGTGTGTGTACACCAGGACAGATGGCGTCAGGGAGTGTGTGTATGTATTCTCCAGAACAAATGGGGTAGGGGAGAGTGTGTGTACACCAGAACAGATGGGGTGGGAGAAAGTGTGTGTGTGTGTACACCAGGATAGATGGAGTGGGCAAGAGAAAATTGTGGGTGTGGGTGTGGGTGTATGTACACCAGGACAGATGGGGTGGGCTTTGTCTGTGGGTATGTGTATGTGTACACCAGGATAGATGGAGTGGGCAAGAGAAAGTGTGTGTGTGTGTGTGTGTGTGTGTGTGTATGTACACCAGGACAGATGGGGTGGGCTTTGTGTGTGGGTGTATGTGTACACCAGGATAGATGGAGTGGGTGAGAGTGTGTGTGTGTGTGTGTGTATATGTGTGTACACCAGAACATACAGGGTAGGGGAGATGTGTGAGTGTGTGTACACCAGGACAGATGGGGTAGGGGAGAGTGTGTGTGTGTGTGTTTACACCAGGATAGATGGAGTAGGGAGAATGTGTGTACACCAGGACAGGGTGGGTAGGGGAGAGAGTGTATGCACCAGAACAGATGGGGTAGGGGAGAATGTGTGTACACCAGGACAGATGAGGTGGGAGAATGTGTGTGAGTGTGTGTACACCAGGACAGAGGGGGTGGGGGAGTGTGTGTGGGGGGGAGAGGAGAGTGCGTATACACCAGAACAGATGGGGCAGGGGAGATGTGTGTATGTGAGTATATCAGAACAGATGGGGTAGGGGAGAGTGTGTGTGTGTGTGTGTGTGTGTGTACACCAGGACAGGGTGGGTAGGGGAGAGAGTGTATGCACCAGAACAGATGGGGTAGGGGAGAATGTGTGTACACCAGGACAGATGGGGTGGGAGAATGTGTGTGAGTGTGTGTACACCAGGACAGAGGGGGTGGGGGAGTGTGTGTGTGGGGTAGAGGAGAGTGCGTATACACCAGAACAGATGGGGCAGGGGAGATGTGTGTATGTGAGTATATCAGAACAGATGGGGTAGGGGAGAGTGTGTGTGTGTGTGTGTGTGTGTGTACACTAAGACAGATGGGGTAGAGGAGAGTGTGTGTACACCAGTACAGATGGGATAGGGGAGAATGTGTGTACACCAGGACAGATGAGGTGCGGGAGTCTGTGTGTGCACACCAGGTTAGATGGGGTAGGGGAGTGTGTGTGTACACCAGAACAGATGGGGTGTGAGTGTGTACACCAGGGCATATGGGGTTGGGGAGTGTGTGTGTATGTGTGTATGTACACCAGGACAGATGGGGTAGGGGAGAGTGTGTGTACACCAGAACAGATGGGGTGTGAGTGTGTACACCAGGGCATATGGGGTTGGGGAGTGTGTGTGTATGTGTGTATGTACACCAGGACAGATGGGGTAGGGGAGAGTGTGTGTACACCAGAACAGATGGGGTGTGAGTGTGTACACCAGGGCATATGGGGTTGGGGAGTGTGTGTGTATGTGTGTATGTACACCAGGACAGATGGGGTAGGGGAGAGTGTGTGTACACCAGAACAGATGGGGTGTGAGTGTGTACACCAGGGCATATGGGGTTGGGGAGTGTGTGTGTATGTGTGTATGTACACCAGGACAGATGGGGTAGGGGAGAGTGTGTGTACACCAGAACAGATGGGGTGTGAGTGTGTACACCAGGGCATATGGGGTTGGGGAGTGTGTGTGTATGTGTGTATGTACACCAGGACAGATGGGGTAGGGGAGAGTGTGTGTACACCAGAACAGATGGGGTGTGAGTGTGTACACCAGGGCATATGGGGTTGGGGAGTGTGTGTGTATGTGTGTATGTACACCAGGACAGATGGGGTAGGGGAGAGTGTGTGTACACCAGAACAGATGGGGTGTGAGTGTGTACACCAGGGCATATGGGGTTGGGGAGTGTGTGTGTATGTGTGTATGTACACCAGGACAGATGGGGTAGGGGAGAGTGTGTGTACACCAGAACAGATGGGGTGTGAGTGTGTACACCAGGGCATATGGGGTTGGGGAGTGTGTGTGTATGTGTGTATGTACACCAGGACAGATGGGGTAGGGGAGAGTGTGTGTACACCAGAACAGATGGGGTGTGAGTGTGTACACCAGGGCATATGGGGTTGGGGAGTGTGTGTGTATGTGTGTATGTACACCAGGACAGATGGGGTAGGGGAGAGTGTGTGTACACCAGAACAGATGGGGTGTGAGTGTGTACACCAGGGCATATGGGGTTGGGGAGTGTGTGTGTATGTGTGTATGTACACCAGGACAGATGGGGTAGGGGAGAGTGTGTGTACACCAGAACAGATGGGGTGTGAGTGTGTACACCAGGGCATATGGGGTTGGGGAGTGTGTGTGTATGTGTGTATGTACACCAGGACAGATGGGGTAGGGGAGAGTGTGTGTACACCAGAACAGATGGGGTGTGAGTGTGTACACCAGGGCATATGGGGTTGGGGAGTGTGTGTGTATGTGTGTATGTACACCAGGACAGATGGGGTAGGGGAGAGTGTGTGTACACCAGAACAGATGGGGTGTGAGTGTGTACACCAGGGCATATGGGGTTGGGGAGTGTGTGTGTATGTGTGTATGTACACCAGGACAGATGGGGTAGGGGAGAGTGTGTGTACACCAGAACAGATGGGGTGTGAGTGTGTACACCAGGGCATATGGGGTTGGGGAGTGTGTGTGTATGTGTGTATGTACACCAGGACAGATGGGGTAGGGGAGAGTGTGTGTACACCAGAACAGATGGGGTGTGAGTGTGTACACCAGGGCATATGGGGTTGGGGAGTGTGTGTGTATGTGTGTATGTACACCAGGACAGATGGGGTAGAGTGTGTGTGTGTACACCAGGACAGATGGGGTAGGGGAGAGTGTGTGTGAGTGTGTACACCAGGACAGATGGGGTTGGGGAGTGTGTATGTATGTGTGTGTGTGTACACCAGGACAGATGTGGTGGGGGAGTGTGTGTATGTGTGTGTGTGTACACCAGGACAGATGGGGTAGGGGAGAGTGTGTGTGAGTGTGTGTATACCAGGACAGATGGGGTGGGGGAGAGTGTGTGTGTGTGTTGTACACCAGGACAGATGGGGTAGGGGAGAATGTGTGTATACCAGGACAGATGGGGTGGGGAATATGTGTGTGTGAGTGTGTGTACACCAGGACAGATGGAGTGGTGTGTGTGTGTGTGTATACCAGGACAGATGGGGTGGTGTGTGTGTACACCAGGACAGATGGGGTGGGGGAGAGTGTGTGTATGAGTGTGTGCACAGCAAAGTTTGTAAAATTAAAATCTAAAAGCTGTGTGTGTTAATTTGTTTAGGATTTTATGGGCTTGGAGAATAGAATTTTCTGAAGTAAAAAATATACTTAACATTATTTTCAAAAATGGAGATTTTTCATACATTCCTTAGTTGCTGACATTTGTTTGGACTGGAATGCCACCATAACCCTGAAAGTGGGCATGTCAGCTAGCGCAAGGTGCCCACCACAGCCAGGCGCTTGCTCCCTGGCCTGGGGCAGCAGCTGGCTGTAATGTGTGCCCAGCCTTCGCAGCTGTGCTGTGCTGCTTAGCCTGTGTTCTCAACAAAGTGCATATTTGACAGCCACTGTTCACATAATGGAAACTTAAAAAAAAAAAAAAGGCTAATAAAGACAGAAAAACCATTGGAAAAAAAGGCAGGGAATGTCAAGGTTATTATTACTTTAAATTAGCAAATTACAGTGCTTTGAGAAAATTCATCATAACCACCTTTATAGCTGCACAGATGATGCCCATCATGGGGCACTTGTCCCCTTCTAGGGAGGGGACCCGGGCACCTCCAGGGCCCCAAGTGCAGGGGCACCAAGGTGACAAGTGGCCGCCTGAACGCCTTGTTTCCTCATCACGTTTGGTAAGGCTGCCTTCCTGGTCCCTGGTTGGGAAGATCCCCTGGAGAAGCGAAAGGCAGCGCAACCCACTCCAGTATTTTTGCCTGGAGAATTCCATGGACAGAGGAGCCTGGCGGGCTACAGTCCATGAGGTTGCAAACAGTTGGACACAACTGAGCGGCTAACATTTTCACTTCACTCAGTTACGATACCATCTCACAGCTGGATTTTACTGTCCCAAGATGGGAGAACGGACTGAGGTCCCCATGTCCAGGCATTGATGGTTCTTTACCAAAATGCTGCTCTTTGAGGTTGCTATAATCAAAAGCCTAGGGAATTATCTCTTTCTAACCTTCTCAATTCCAGCTGAGCTATTTCAAATCCTGGAAGATGATGCTGTGAAAGTGCTACATTCAACATGCCAGCAAATTTGGAAAACTTAGCAGTGGCCACAGGACTGGAAAAGGTCAGTTTTCATTCCAATTCCAAAGAAAGGCAATGCCAAAGAATGCTCAAACTACCGCACAATTGCACTCATCTCACACGCTAGTAAAATCATGCTCAAAATTCTCCAGGCCAGGCTTCAGCAATACGTGAATGGTGAACTTCCAGATGTTCAAGCTGGATTTAGAAAAGGCAGAGGAACCAGAGATCAAATTGCCAGTGTGTGTGTGTGTGTGTACATCAGGACAGATGGGGTAGAGGAAAGTGTGTATACACCAGGACAGATGGGGTTGTGGAGTGTGTGTGTGTACTCTAGGACAGATGGGGTTGTGGAGTGTATGTATGTGTGTGTGTGTACTCCAGGACAGATGGGGTGGGGGAGAGTGTGTGTACACCAGAACAGTTGGGTAGGGGAGAATGTGTGTACACTGGAACAGATAGCGTGGGGAAGTGTGTGTGAGTGTGTGTGCATGTACACCAGAACAGATGGAGTGGGAGAGTGTGTGAGTGGATGTAACCAGGACAGATGGGGTTGGGGAGTGTGTGTGTGTGTGTGTGTGTACATCAGGACAGATGGGGTAGAGGAGTGTGTGTATGTGAGTGTACACCAGAACAGATGGGGTAGGGGAGAGTGTGTGTGTGTGTGGGTAGACCAGGACAGATGGGGTAGGGGAGAGTGTGTATACACCAGAACAGTAGGGGTTGTGGAGTGTGTGTGTGTGTACTCCAGGACAGATGGGGTTGTGGAGTGTGTGTATGTGTGTGTGTACTCCAGGACAGATGGGGTGGGGGAGAGTGTGTGTACACCAGAACAGATGGGGTGGGAGAGTGTGTGAGTGTGTATACACCAGGACAGATAGGGTTGGGGAGTGTGTGTGTGTGTGTGTGTGTGTGTGTGCACCAGGACTTCGAGATTTATCTCTAGCATTCTGCAGTACTCAATATTTTTTAAGATGTTAGATATACTCATATCAAAAGTTTGATAAGTGCTGGCCTTGGTTTGTGATCAGTTATTTCATGGAAGAGAAACCTAAAATAGAATGCAGTCGTCACCACTCTTTCTCCCCAAGAACTAGCTGGGAACATGGATCAAACACCCAGACTACTGCAATAAGCCAAGAATTAATGAGGCTGTAACGATAAGCCAGTCAAGACATTACTTTGCTAACAAAGGTCCGTCTAGTCAAGGCCTGTCTCTTATACACATCTGAACATGTGTGTACACCATGACAGATGGGGTGGGGGAGAGTGTGTGTGTGTTGTACACCAGGACAGATGGGGTAGGGGAGAGTGTGTGTACACCAGAACATATGGGGTAGGTGAGAGAGTGTGTGTGTGTGTACACCAGGACAGATGGAGTAGGGGAGAGTGTATGTGAGTGTTTGTGCATGTACACCAGAACAGATGGGGTGGGAGAGTGTATGTGTGTATACACCAGGACAGATGGGGTTGTGGAGTGTGTGTGTGTACTCCAGGACAGATGGGGTTGTGGAGTGTATGTGTGTGTGTGTACACCAGGACAGATGGGTAGGGGAGAGTGTGTGTATACCAGAACAGTTGGGTAGGGGGGAATGTGTGTACACCAGAACAGATGGGGTGGGGGAGTGTGTGTGAGTGTGTGTGCATGTACACCAGAACAGATGGGGTGGGAAAGTGTGTGAGTGTGTGTACACCAGGACAGATGGGGTAGGGGAGAATGTGTGTATACCAGGACAGATGTGGTGGGGGAGTGTGTGTGTGTGTGTGTA
>SJYT01022699.1:358623-412043 GCA_006410635.1 Cephalophus harveyi
TGAAGAAAGCTGAATGCTGAAGAATTGATGCTTTTGAACTGTGGTGTTGGAGAGACTCTTGAGAGTCCTTTGGACTGCAAGGAGATCCAACCAGTCAATCCTAAAGGAGATCAGTCCTGGGTGTTCTTTGGAAGGAATGATGCTGAAGCTGAAACTCCAATACTTTGGCCACCTCATGCAAAGAGTTGACTTATTGGAAAAGACTCTGATGCTGGGAGGGATTGGGGGCAGGAGGAGAAGGAGATGACAGAGGATGAGATAGCTGGATGGTATCACTGACTCGATGGACATGAGTTTGAGTGAACTCCAGGATTTGGTGATGGACAGGGAGGCCTGGTGTGCTGCGATTCATGGGGTTGTGAAGAGTTGGACATGACTGAGCGACTGAACTGAACTGGACTGAACCTTCCCCAGCTCTCAGGGGTGGGGGAAACCAAGTCTCCCGGGCTTCTCCAGAGCCAGTTACTTCCCCAGATCCCTCTGGTGGGTCCCAAACTCCAGCTCCCTGTGTCCCTTTATGCCCTCTGTAACCCCTGAGGGGAGAGACTAGTCCTCTGGGTATCACCCAGGATCAGGGCAATATGCTCTCTTAAAGAAAAAGTGAAAGTGTTGGTCACTTAGTCGGTCCAACTCCTTGCGACCCCATGGATGTTAGCTCACCAGGTTCCTCTGTCCATGGGATTTCCCAGGCAAGAATGCTAGAGAGGGTTGCAATGCCCTCCTCCAGGGGAACTTCCCCACCCAGGGATGGAAGCTGGGTCTCCTGCATTGCAGGTGGACTGTTTACCATCTGAGCCACCAGGAAGCCCGTGTTCTCTTAGGGAAGTGGTAAATAGCAAAGAGGCAATCAGAGTACCTGGGCCCTTCTCTTGCACCGATTTAGCCCGATGCAAAGGCTGGGCCAATTCTCTGAGGACTCTAGTAAGTTTGCTGAAGGGTTTCCGGCTCTAACTCTGGCCTGTGACTGAACTTGGAAGGATGTCCTAATAGTCTGCTCCACTTGATGTACTCCTGAAGAAAAACAGAGAACCAGGGCAGCAGTCCGGGGGCATATGCTGACCAGCTTGCCAGGGACCAACCCAGGCATTTTGTTATGGGTGGAGTCGGAGTCCCAGATCAGGAGCCCCAGCGGAATTGTAACTCTCGGGCGGGAACAGAAGCGGGGAAGCTCATGACTCAGTGTGTATAGAAGGATTGGGAAAGCGTATCAGAAGCCAGGTAACTATGAAAAGGTTAAAGTAGTGATCCAAGATGAAAAAAAAATCAGTCCTCTTTCAGGAACGCCTTGTGCAGGCTTTTAGAATATTCACAAATACTGATCTGTCTACTCCTGAGAGTCAGTACAGCTGGGACGACACTTCATCAGCCAGTCTGCTCCTCCTTTTAGGCACAGTCTCCAGAAGTCACAATGAGGCCCACAAACCCCGATTATTATAATATTATTGTTCTTGATTATTATAATCAAGAACAAGCTGAGGAGGAAGAGAGAACCCAGCGTGAAAACACACATGCCAGGGCTCAAGCAAAACTGACGGTCATAGCTGTCAGCCGTGCCTTGTGACCTCAGGACAACCCAAGGGGCAAGGAAGTTTCACCCTCTGCCAGGAGGTAAGACCAGCCGGGGAAATGCTTCAAAGGCAAGTCACCGGCCTGCAGGCCCTGAAGTGCCTGAAGGAGCCCTTAGCCCCTGCCGGCCTGCAGACCGACAGGTCGTTCCAAGTGGTGCTGTCCCCGTCCTGGAGGGGCGGGGTGGGGTGGGGTCTTGCTCCAGAGATGGCCACGCTGACACCTGACGGGGCCCAGGGCTTCCGGCGGCTCCCCCACAGCCAGGTGTCTGTCTCCAGCGGGGAGTCCTGGGTGGTCCGTGATGTGCCAGGTAAGAAAATCAATTCTCCAGTTGATACGGGAGTCACCTCCTCTGCCCTGCCCTCTCACATTGGGCTGCTTTCCTCCAAAAGCTGTACTGTGAGTGGGGTCCCTGGAAAGCCTCACACCTGTCTCTCTACTCGGCCTCTCAATCTCCTTACTAGGCCTCTCAGTTTGAATGAGTCACCTCCATCCATGGAATTTTCCAGGCAAGAGTACTGGAGTGGAGTGGGTTGCCATTTCCTTCTCCATCTTCCCAACCCAGGGATCGAACCCAGGTCTCCTGCTGGCGTCCAGCCCCGGTGGATCCAGGAAAATTTGAAGCATGGACGGTGTAGGCGAGGAAAACTTATTTATTAATATAAGATTAGATTAGGAAAAAATAGTATAGTAGGAAAATTAAGTGGAGAAAAGAGGCTAAATAACTTGGTTTACGTGGAAAGCCAATAAAGTTCCAGACAAGGAACTTGCACCATCTACGTTAGGCCACCGGTGTCCGTTTGAATATCGGAGAGTGCCCCGCCTTGGGCTCTCTCTCTTACGGATCTTAGAAGCCGGGACAAGTAAGTAGAAAAGTTTAAAGAAAAGTATTTTACACAAAGTTAATTTGTCATTTAAAAAGTCAGAAACAAATATACTATGCAATCCAAGTATATTTTATAAAATACTAGTTGTAATGGAATATCTATGATTACTAGTAAATACCAGTTAGTTATTACACTTTCAATCTAAAGCCTGAACTTCTCTATCTCCTGTAATCAGAGGATATAACTTTTTTTAAACCTACATCCCTGAGATTATTAGTAAAACCTAGTAATCACTGTTATCTAATTAATTGAATAATGTTTACACAAATATTTAGTTTGATACATGGGACTGTTTTTTAATATAGTAATTTGATGCTACAACTAAACTAGAAAAAGAATATTAATATTAAAATATATATTTATAGAATTGCTGCTGCTGCTGCTAAGTCACTTCAGTCGTGTCCGACTCTGTGCAACCCCATAGACGGGGCCCACTCTCTCTGGGATTCTCCAGGCAAGAACACTAGAGTGGGTTGCCATTTCCTTCTCCAATGCATGAAAGTGAAAAGCGAAAGTGAAGTCGCTCAGTCGTGCCCGACTCTTAGCAACCCCATGGACTGCAGCCTACTAGGCTCAACCATCCATGGGATTTTCCAGGCAAGAATACTTGAGTGGGATGCCATTGCCTTCTCCATATAGAATTGCTAGTTCTGTATATTTTCATGTTTTTTCTTCTATTGGAGAAATAAAAATCTGGTGAAGGTGAAGGTGAAGTCGCTCAGTCGTGTCCAACTCTTTGCGACCCCGTGGACTGTAACCTACTAGGCTTCTCCGTCTGTGGGATTCTCTAGGCAAGAATACTGGAGTGGATTGCCATTTCCTTCTCCAGGGGATCTTCCCAACCCAGGGATCGAACCTGGGTCTCCCGCATTGGAGGCAGACGCTTTAACCTCTGAGCCACCAGGGAAGCCCGTGCTTTTACATAAACTTTACTAGGCTTCTTGTTGTATATAATTTAGGGAATTTTTAATAGGTTTTCAAGCTTTTATAATTTCAGTTCAGTTCCGTTCAGTCGCTCAGTCATGTCCGACTCTTTGAGACCCCATGAATCGCAGCACGCCAGGCCTCCCTGTTCATCACCATCTCCCAGATTCACTCAGACTCACGTCCATCGAGTCAGTGATGCCATCCAGCCATCTCATCCTCGGTTGTCCCCTTCTCCTCCTGCCCCCAATCCCTCCCAGCATCAGAGTCTTCTCCAATGAGTCAACTCTTCGCATGAGGTGGCCAAAGTACTGGAGTTTCAGCTTCAGCATCATTCCTTCCAAAGAAATCCCAGGGTTGATCTCCTTCAGAATGGACTGGTTGGATCTCCTTGCAGTCCAAGGGACTCTCAAGAGTCTTCTCCAACACCACAGTTCAAAAGCATCAATTCTTTGGCACTCAGCCTTCTTCACAGTCCAACTCTCACATCCATACATGANAAAGGCTCTGTATCTTTAAGATGCTTTTAAGCTGTGTGCCTCTCTTGGTTGGGGGGCTGTAAGCAATTCACAAGCTGTAAGAGTCCAGGGAAACCTGTTAGGCAAGCTAGAGAGTTATCAGAGGGGGTTTAACTGAAACATCCCTTTCAAATGCAGAAGACTAAAGCCCCGAGTTGACTTTTTTCCGGAGTGTGTCAGAAGAGTGGAAAAGCACAGTAATAAAGCAGGCAGATTCTTATTTTGGGGGGTACATGCTCAGGAAATACCAGGGGGAAAACCTGAGACTTGATTCGCCTTGCCCATCAGGGCTCTGCCACATGACCTTGTCACAGGTGGGATTCCTCACGCTGGCTCCCGGCAGTCTCCCACATTGCAGGCGGATTTTTTACCTGCAATGCAGGAGACCTGGGTTCAATCCTGGCTTGGGATGATCCCCTGGAGAAGGAAAAGGCTACTCACTCCAGTAATCTGGCCTGGAGAATGCCATGGACTATATAGTCCATGGGGTTGCAAAGAGTCAGACACGACTGAGCGACTTTCACTCACCCACTCAGTTTGAACAGCATTTGACCTCACGTGGCTTTCTGGTTATGTCGGGGTGTCCTGCCCCACTACTGGGGAGACACCTTCCAGGCTCCCTCGGAGCCACAGTACAGTTAGGCCCCGAGCAGCCACTTTCCTGACAAATCAGCTGGAAGAACAAGAACCTGTTCCCAGCCATATTCTACATGCAGTGAACCTGCAGTTTGGGACAAAGGAATCCCTGAGGACGCTATAAGCGTCCAACCTGTAAAAATAAGCCTTAAGCCAGAAGTTGCTTATCCTAACAAGAGACAGGACTGCATAAAGTTGGAAGCAAAATAAGATTTACAGCCTCTCATAGATAAATTCTTAAAAACATGGCCTCTTGGTACCCTGTCAGTCTCCTTGTAATCCCCTGTTCTGCCTGTTGTTTGGCCAAATGGGGAATGTCGAATGACACAGAACCTCAGAGCAGTAAATGAGGCAGTGACCCGACACACCCCCTATGGCCAGTCCTTACAGTGTATTAGTCCAGATTCCTGGAGATGCCAAGTGGGTCACTGTGCTTGGCCTCAGGGATGCCTTCTCTTGAATCCCAGCTCATCCCTCATCTCTGTTTGCCTTTAAATGGACTAACCCCTACTGGGGCAAATGCAACGGTATACCTGGACAGATTTACTTCAGGGTTATCAGGACAGCCCACACTTGTTCACACACGGCCTAGGAAAGCCACTAATGGACATGCATGTGGAAGGGGCCACGCTGCAGAGCACAGGTGATATGCCGGAGAAATGCAACCAGAACTACAACCAGCGCCACCGGCACCATCTTCAGCGAATCTACGACAATACATGGAGACCCCCATGGAGAAAAGGGGGCCCCCTACGCTGCTGCTGGGGATGGAAATCTCTAAAAAGTCACTATGGAGAACGGTATGCAGGTCCCTCACAAAACAAAACACAGAGCTAGCCTAAGATCCTGCAATCCCGCTCCAGGTCCTATATCTGCGTAAACCATCCTTCCAAAAAAACACATGCAGTGGAACATTCAACACCACACTACTTAGCCAAGGCCTGGACAAGCACAGTGACCTTCCCCAGAGGGATGGACTCCTAAGATGCGCCCTGTATATTCCATGGACTATCAGTCAGCAAGAGAGAAGGAAACCACGCGAATCGCAGCCACTCTGATGGACCTGAAGGTGATCACGCTAAGTAGTCTATGGGGTCGCTAAGAGTCGGACACGACTGAGCGACTTCACTTTCACTTTTCACTTTCATGCACTGGAGAAGGAAATGGCAACCCACTCCAGTGTTCTTGCCTGGAGAATCCCAGGGACAGGGGAGCCTGGTGGGCTGTTGTCTATGGGGTCGCACAGAGTCGGACATGACTGAAGGGACTTAGCAGCAGCAGCAGCAGGACAGAGAAACACAAAGAGCATCTGAGACTGCTTAGAGGCGGAGTCTAAAAATGGATACACGTGAAGTAATTTACCAGACAGACACAGACTTGCAGATTCAGACAATAAACACAGAGTTACCCAAGGGAAAGAGAAAGCGTGGGGTGAACAGAGATGATTTAGGATGCTGGGATTGAGCCATACACACTTTCAGATTTGATAGACAGAAAGCAAGCATATGAATAAGGATGTATGGGATAGAACAAGGAACTCTATTCAACTCTCTGTCATAAGCTAGATGGGATCAGAATCCAAAGGGGAAAAAAAAACCAGATACATGTATATGTATAATAGAATTAACTTGTTGAGCACCTCAAATAAATACAACATGGTAAAACAACTCTATTAGAAAATAAAAATTACATGAAAGATAACACAAATGCCTAATTTATACTTGTGCTTTGGTCCCGTCCATGGGGCCTGAGCAGGCTTGCCTCCCAAAGTGGGACTTTAATCGGGTGGGGGAGCTGGAGATGACGTGCCAGCAAATGGGCCCCCCAGGACCTGAGGTGCCCGGTCCACTCCGGAGAGGACCACAGGCTTCACACCTGGTCAGGCCCTCCAGGGACGGCAGCACGTCTACTGCACCCAGTAAATGGTGGATGCTCTGGACTGGAAGAGCTTCCATTAATCACCCTATTTTCACCTCTGCTGCTGGTGGGGCTCCCACTTCCAGCCTCCTTCCTTAGAATCACTCCTGACACCTAACAGGGACAGATGCCTCTGCACAGCTCTCTGGAAGTGAGTGGGATCTGTCTGAGGACTGAAGAGTAAGGGACAAGAAGGAATGACACTCGACGCAATGGGCATCTCTTCTGGCACTTTATACTCTTCAACCAGGGAACAGGACCGTTTCGAAGGCTCGGGTAGCCCCACTTCACCGACTGGGACATGAGGAAGTGCTGCCACCTTATGGCCGGTAACTAGAACAACAACTTTAAAACTAGTGCTTATGTTTTATTGCTAACAGCCCCTATGGAGAACACCCCTAGTGGAGGTGAGGGAATTCCAATTGAGCTGTTTCGAATCCTAAAAGATGATGCTGTGAAAGCGCTGCACTCAATATGCCAGCAAATTTGGAAAACTCAGCAGTGGCCACAAGACTGGAAAAGATCAGTTTTCAATCCAATCCCAAAGAAAGGCAATGCCAAAGAAAGCTCAAACTACTGCACAATTGCACACATGCTACTAAAGTAATGCTCAAAATTCTCCAAGCCAGGCTTCAGCAGTATGTGAACGGTGAACTTCCAGATGTTCAAGCTGGATTTAGAAAAGGCAGAGGAACCAGAGATCAAATTGCCAACACCTGCTGGATCATTGAAAAAGCAAGAGAGTGCCAGAAAAAATATCTACTTCTGCTTTATTGACTATGCCAAAGCCTTTGATTGTGTGGACCACAACAAACTCTGGATAATCCTTAAAGAGATGGGAATACCAGACCACCTGACCTGCCTCTTGAGAATTCTGTATACAGGTCAGGAAGCAACAGTTAGAAATAGACCTTCTTTTCTTGGGCTCCAAAATCACTGCAGATGGTGATGGCAGTCATGAAATTTTTAAAAGACACTTGCTCCTTGGAAGAAAAGTTATAACCAACCTAGACAGCATATTAAAAAGCAGAGACATTACTTTCCCAACAAAGGTCTGTCTAGTCAAAGCTATAGTTTTTCCACTAGTCATGTATGGGTGTGAGAGTTGGACTATAAAGAAAGCTGAGTGCCAAAAAATTGTTGCTTTTAAACTGTGGTGTTGGAGAAGACTCTTCAGAGTCCCTTGGACTGCAAGGAAATCAAACCAATCAATCCTAAAGGAGATCAGTCCTGAATATTCATTGTAAGGACTGATTCTGAAGCTGAAACTCCAA
Source organism: Cephalophus harveyi (assembly GCA_006410635.1). Classification (NCBI taxonomy): domain Eukaryota; kingdom Metazoa; phylum Chordata; class Mammalia; order Artiodactyla; family Bovidae; genus Cephalophus; species Cephalophus harveyi. Next base: position 366,346 of record SJYT01022699.1, read on the forward strand.
TACTTTGGCCACCTGATGCGAAGAGCTGACTCATTTGAAAAGACCCTGATTCTGAGAAAGATTGAGGGCAGGAGGAGATGGGAATGACAAAGGATGAGATGGCTGGATGGCATCACTGACTCAATGGACGTGAGTCTGGGTGAACTCTGGGAGTTGGTGATGGACAGGGAGGCCTGGCGTGCTGCAGTCCATGGGGTCGCAAAGAGTCAGACACGACCGAGCAACTGAATTGAACTGAACCTGTGGATGGACATTTTTGTGCTTTCCATGCCTTGGCTATTGTAAATAGGGCCACGGTGGAGTGCACGTGTCTTTTTGAAAGATGATTTTGTCCAGATGTAGGCCCCAGGGTGGGAATGCAGTGTCTTAAGCTAGCTGTTTTGTCATTTTGAAAGGAACCCACATCAGTCAGTCAGTTCAGCTCAGTCATGTCTGACTCTTTGCGACCCCGTGGACAGCAGCACGCCAGGCCTCCCTGTCCATCACCAACTCCCAGAGCTTACTCAAACTCACGTCCATCGAGTCGGTGAGGCCATCCAACCATCTCATCTTCTGTCGTCCCTTCTCCTGCCTTCAATTTTTTCCAGCATCAGGGTCTTTTTAAATGAGTCCGTTCTTTGCATCAGGTGGCCAATGATAACATAGGATGTTGGGAATAAAGTATATACACTTTTAAATACATAAATAGAAGTAGATCGTACTGAATAAACATGTACAGGACAGAACAAGGAATTCTATAATAAGTCCAACAATCTGTCATAAACTCCATGGCTGAAGAGAACCTCAAAAAGGACAGACACATGTATGTGTAGACCTGAATCAGTTTGCTGTACACCTCAAACAAACAACATTGTAAATCGGCTCTACCCCAGTAGAAAATAAAAATAACGTGAAAGGTAAGACCGAAAACAAATGGCTACTTTTTCCCCTTGGGTTCAGTGGCCTGGGCTGGAGTCACTTTCTGGACTCTGAGCAGGGTTGGCTCCCAAGGCTGGACTTCAGGTTGGGGAGCTGGGGGTGATGTGCCAGCAAAGGAGCCTCCCCGCCCTTGGCTCTGGAGTGCCTAGTCCCCTCTGGTTGGGACCGCAGGCTTCACACCCAGGCAGGCCCTCCCATAGCTACACCCAGCCTTTTGCACCCAAAAAAGTGGTAGAGGCTCTGGGCTGGAGGAGCATACCTCAGTCATCCTCTGCTGGTGGTGGGGTTCCCACTTCAGCCTCCTTCCTGAAAGTCACTCCCGAGAGCTCCATGGGACAGGCGCCTCAGGACAGCACTCACCGGCAGTCTGGGATATGACGGGGCGGGGAGAATAAGGGGCGAGAATCAGTGGTGCTCGCGGCCTTGGGTGTCTGTTGTGGCACTTTGTCCCCCAGTTTACAGCCCAGGGACAGGCCCAGGAGCAGGCCTTTCGCGGAGGCTCAGGCTGTCCCAGGGAGCGGCGTGGGCGCGTGCTGCCCCTCGTGGCCGTTAACTGGAACCACGACTGTAAACAGCCACATAAGGGCACCTTTTCTCAGGAGACCTGCGATGCTCTAAATGCCGACAGCAGCCCCAGGGACTACTCTGAGGTAGGTAATACAGAAAGAATTCCAAGTGGGGCCGACTTTCAGGGCCAATTTCAAAAGGCAAAGCTGGCTCACACTTAGAAAAAAACACAAAAGCTGAAACTGAAAAGACCTCTGCCTCCCTAAGACAGAGAAATGCAAACGATGACTGCCAGCAGCTGTCGTCTGGTAACAGTCCTCACCAAATCCAGACGATGAGCGCTGGAGTCGGCGTGGAGGAAAGGGGCCCTCCTACGCTGCTGCTGGGGGTGGAAACCGCTAAGAGCCACAACGCAGAACATCACGCAGCTCCTTTCAGAACCACAGACCAAGCCAGCCTAAGAGCCTCAGCCCCACTCCAGGCCTATACTGGGCAAAACCATCCTTCAGAAAGACACGGGCACCCCAGCGGGCACTGCGGCACTATCTACAATTGCCATGGCGTAGAAGAAACACAAATTTCCATCCACAGATGAATGGACACTGAAGATGGACTACATATGCAAGGGACTGCATCGTTTAGGATGTTGGGATTAAACCATTCACCATTTTAGATAGGACAGATAGATAAACAGAAAACTGAAAAAGGACCTACTGGATAGAACAAGGAACTCTACTCAACACCATGTCATAAGCTATATGAGAACACTGTCCAGTAAAGGGCAGACACGTGTGTGTGTGTACCTGAATCGCCCTGCAGTACACCTGAACAAACAATGCTGTAAACACACTCTACTCCAGTGCACAATACAAATTACATGAAAAGATAAAAATGGAAACACATGCGTACATTACTCCCCTTGGCGTTGGAGACCCAGGCTGGTGTCACACCCCTGGCGCCTGAGCAGGGCTGGTCCCCGAGCCTGGGCTTCGGCCCATCAGTAGGAGCAGGGGAGGGTGGGCCAGCAAACGAGCCCCACCTTGGATCCTGGATCCTGGGTCCCCCCGAATGGGGCCAGAGCTTCCCCTTAGGCAGGTCCTCCTATTGCTAAGTCAACCCCCCTGCACACAAAAATGGTGGACGCTGTGGCCAAAAAGAGCTTTCAGCAGTTACCCTACCTCATCCTCTGCTGGTGGTGGGGTTCCCACTTCAGCCTCCTTCCTCAGGGTCCCCCATCGTACCTACTTGGGACAGCTGCCTCAGTGCAGCGCTTTGGAGGGGGTGGGTATATGTATGAGGGGTGGGGGAAGGATGGGGCAAGAAGTAGTGACACCCGAAGCCTTAGGTGTCTCTCTACTTTACAACCCAGGAACATGACCACTGCCAAGGCCTGGTGCCCCCATTAACCAAGGGAGGCAGGAGGAAGTGCTGCCGCCTTGTGGCCCTTGTCTGGAACAACAACTTTAAAACTGCAGCCTACGGGCACGTTTTACAGGAGGCCTGTGGCTTCTAACTCTGGCCACCTGATGCGAAGAACCGACTCACTGGAAAAGACCCTGATGCTGGGAAAGACTGAAGGCGGGAGGAGACGGGGACGCAGGATGGGATGGTTGGATGGCATCACCGACTTGACATGAGTCTGAGCGAGTTCTGGGAGTTGGTGAACGACAGGGAAGCCTGGTGTGCTGCAGTCCATGGGGTTTCACAAAGAGTCGGACACCACTGAGTGACTGAACTGAACTGTGGCTTTTAAATGACCTCCACCAGCAAGAAAAATCCAGCTTTGGGAAATAGAAAAAGAAATCCAAACAGGGCCTACTTTCAAAACTCAACGTTAAGAGGCAAATTTAGCTCACACTTTTTTAAGTACCTGAAAATAACTTCAGCCTCCCTGGTTCTTAGAGAAATGGAAATCAAAATGATAACCATCTATTTCCAGATACCAGTCATAACCAGATCTACCAACAATAAATGCTGGAATAGGTGTGGAAAAAAGGAAAGCCTCCTACGCTGCTGCTGGGAATGGATGTTGCTAACAGCCACTGCGGAGAACATCATTCAGGTTCTTTTGAAAATGACAGACAGAGCTAGCATAAAATCCTGCAGTCCACGCTGAAGACTATACCCAAGCAAAGCATCCTCAGAAAGACACACGCACCCCAACCTTCACTGCAGCACTATTTACAATAGCAAAGACGTGGAAGCAAGCAAAATGCCCATCCACAGATGAACGACTACTAAAGATGTACTGCGTATACGCAGTGGCCCGTAAGTCAGCCATAAAGAAGGACAGGCCATGCAGTTTCCAGCAACATGGAAGCTAGTGCCGATAGTCTCCACATCGGCGGGCGGCGGGGTTTCCACTTCAGCCTCTTCCTCAGAGCTGCTCTGAGTCTCACACAGCACTTAGCGTGTGGCTTATGTCTGCAGAAGGAAGAACAAGGGGCAAAATGTAATGATGCTCAAGGCCCTGCGTGTTCTGGCCCCCTGCTCTCTAGTTTACAGCCCAGGAGCATGCCTTTTACTGAGGCTCCGCTTGCCCAGTTCAGGAGTGGGGCATGTGGAAGTGCTGCCGCCTTGTGGCTGTTCATTGGAGCAACAACTTTAACACCAGAGCTAATGAGCACATTTTCTTCAGAAGGCCCGCAGAGACCAACTGCCGCCCACCCATCAGATGTGTATAAGAGACAGCTGATGGACAGGGAGGCCTGGCGTGCTGCAGTCCATGGGGTACCACTCCACCTCCCCTACCCCCACCCCCCGAGAAATAGCTTGCAGTAGGTAACAGGAAAAGAATTCCAAACGGGGCTGACTTTCAGGGCCAATTTCAAAAGCTAATTTTGGCTCACACAGGACAAAACAGAAACCTGAACCTGAAAAGAGCCCTAGCCTTCCTCATTCTTAGAGAAATGCAAACCATAATATACAAATGCAAACCGCAACGCAAACCACTAGAGCTGTCAATGGGCACCAGCCCTCAGCAAATCAACAAACTGTAAGCGCTAGAGTCGGTGTGGGGGAAAGGCAACCCTCCTACGCTGCCGCTGGGGGTGGAAACTGCTAACGGCCACAACGCAGAACATCACGTAGCTGCTTTCAGAAGGAAGAACAAAGCAAGCATAACATCCTGAAATCCCACTCCAGGGCTTATATTTGGACAAAACCATTCTTCAAAAAGACACGTGCACCTCAACCATCGCTGCAGCACTATGGACTGCAGCCACGGCGTGGAAGCAGCTGGAACTCCCATCCGCAGATGAATGGAGACTGGAGGTGCGCCACAGGTCTGCAATGGGCTATTACTCAGCCATCAAAAGAATGAAATCGTGTCATTCGCAGCCATGCCGATGGACCTGGAAATGATGAAACTAAGTCAGAGAAAGACAAATAGCACTTATAGGTGGAATCTGAAAATGAGCGAATTTACCAGGCAGATACAGACTCCCTGACTTTGAAAACAAACTCATAGTCACCAAAGGAAGAGAAGGAGGCAGGGGAGGGGCAGGGGCAGGAATAGTGATAATGTGGGATGTTGGGAATAAACCATACACACTTCTAAATACACAGATATAAACAAAGCACACTGAACAGGGATGTATAGGGTAGAACAAGGAATTCTACCCAACACTCAGTCACAAGCTCTATGGGAAGAGAATCCGAAGAACAGATACACATATGTGTAGAAGTGAGTCAACTTGCTGTACACCTCAAACAAACTAAACATTGTAAATCAGCTCTCCCCAACAGAAAATAAAAGTTACATGAAAGAATAAAGCCGAAAACAAATGGCGACTCCCCTTGGTTTTGATGCCCAGGGCTGGACTCAGCACCCTGGGGCCTGGGCCGGCTTGCTTCCTCAAGCTGGGCTTCAGTCAGCTTGAGGGGCTGCAGTGCCAGTAAATGAGCCCCCCCCGGATCTGAGGCGCCTGTTCCACTCTGGGTGGGACCATAGATTCACACCCGGGCAGGCCCTCCTACACCCACACCAGGCCTTTCGCTCAGAAAGTATTCGATGCTCTGCGCTGGAAGATGTTTCAGCAGCCAACCTGTCTCCTCGTCTGCCGGTGGCAGGGCTTCCATTTCCAGCCGCCTTCCCTAGGGTCCCTCCGACAGCTACCGGGGCAGCTGCCTCAGGGCAGCACTGGATGGGGGGGTTCAGATATGACTGGGGGTGAAGAGTAAGGGGCAAGAAGTGATGACACTCGAGGCCCTGGGTATTTGCTCTGGCGCTGCGCTCTAGTTTACAGCCCAGGAACACGCCTGGCACTAAGGCTCGGGTTGCCCAGTTCCCCGAGCGGGTGTGAGGAAGTGCTGCCACCTCGTGGCTGAAGACTGGAACAACAACATTAAAGCTGGGGCTTATGGTCACATTTGGGGGCTTCCCTGGTGGCTCAGCTGGTAAAGAATCCACCTGCAAGGAGGGAGACCTGGGTTCGATCCCTGGGTCGGGAAGATCCCTTGGAGAATGGAAAGGCTACCCACACCAGGATTCTGGCCTAGAGAATTCCATGGACTGTATAGTCCCTGGGGTAGCAAAGAGTCAGACATGACTGAGCAATTTTCAATTTTAGGTGGCACAAGTGATAGATGGGTCTGCCAGTGTAGGAGACACAAGAGATGCGAGTTCGATCCCTAGGTCGGGAAGATCCTCTGGAGAAGGAAATGGCAGCCCACTCCAGTATCCTGGCCTGGGAAATCCCATGGACAGAGGAGTCTGGCGGGCTACAGTTTACTGGGCGGCAAAGATCAGCCATGACTGAGCACAGCACAGGGATGGGCACATTTTGTTCAACAGGCCCGTGGGGCTCTAAATGACCCTGCTCCACGAGAAGTATACAACAGTACATAATCAAAAAAGAATTGTGAATAGGGCCAACTTTCCAGACCATTTTCAAAGGGCAAATTTGTCTCATACATAACAAAAAAAAGCACAAAACCCCGAACCAAAATGACCTCTGCCTCCATAATACATAGAGACGTGCAAACCACAACCACAACAAATCCACAACCATAAATCTTGGAGAGGGTGGGTGAAAACAGAAGCCTCCAGTGCTACTGCTGGGAATGGGAACTGCTAACAGCCACGATGCAGAACATCACGAAGCTCCTTTCAAACGAAGAACAAAGCTAGTATAAGATTCTGCAATCCAACTCAGGGCCTATACTCAGGCAGACCATCCCTCGAAATGACACAAGAATCCCATGATTCACTGCGGCACTATTTACAATAGACAAAGCACAGAAGCGATCAAAACTTCCATCCACAGTTGAATGGATACTGAAGGTATGTAACATATATGCAGTGGAGTATTATTCAACCATGAAAAAGGAATGGAAACATGCCATTTGCAATATGGATAGACCTGGAGACGATCAAACTAAGTCAGAGAAAGACAGATAGCTTATGATATCACTTACAGGTGTAATCTAAATTGGATACACATGAACAAAATTACCAAACAGAAACAAACTCACAGGCTTAGAAAAACAAACTCAGAGTTACCAAAGGAAAAGAAGGGGCTGGGGGAGGGGTGAAGGCAGGGATACTGATAACTAGAATGTTGGGACTAAACCACACATGCTTCTAAATACACAGATAGGTAGAGAGAAACAAAGCATACTGAACAAGGATGTGTGGGATAGAACAAGCAGCTCTACCAACACTGTTGTAAGTTCTATAGGAAGAGAATCCAGAAAAGGACAGATACACTTATTTCTAGAACTGAATCAACTTGATGTATACCTCAAACACACACAATAGTGTAAATAAGCTCTACCCCAATAGAAAGTAAAAATTATATGAAAAGATAAAAACAAAAACAAATGGTTACTTTATTCCCCTCCAGTTCCATGACCAGGCAGGAGTCACTTCCCTGAAGCCTGACCAGGCTGGGTTCCCGAGGCTGAACTGGGGTTGAGTTGGGGGAGCTGGGGAGGACGTGCCAGCAAATAACCACCGTCCCCCTGGATCTGGAGTGCCTGGTCCCCTCTGGGTGGCGCCACAAGATTCACATCCAGTGGGCCCTTCTACAGCTACACTAAGCCTTTTGCACCCAAAAGCTGGTGGATGCTCTGGGCTGGAAGAGTTTTCAACAGTCCCTGATTCCACCTCTGTTGGTGGTGGGGCTCCCACTTCCAGCCTCCTTCCTTAGAATCGCTCCTGATAACTACGTGGGACAGCTGCCTCCGCACAGCACTTATTTGGGGGCTCAAATATGACCGGGGGGATAGGAGTAAGGGGCAGGAAGTGATGACACTCGAGACCGTGGGTGTGTGTTCTGGCACTCTGCTCTCCGGATCACCACCCAGGAACATACCTTTGGCTAAGGCTCTGGTTGCCTTGGTTCCCCCAATAGAGGCACGAGGAAGTGCTGCCGCCTTGTGGCCATTAACTGGAACAGCAGGTTTAAAACCAGGACTTGGGCGTACTCCCCTCAGGAAGCCTGTGGGGCTGTGGGGCTCTAGTTGACCCCCGATCCCGGAAAACATCCTGCAGCAGGTGACAGAAAAAGAATTCCAAACGGGCCTGGCTTTCAAAGCCCATTTCAAAGCGCTAATTTGGCTCCTACTTACCAACAAACACAAAATCGGGACTTGAAAAGACCCGAATTCTTAAGAGAAATGCATACCACAACTATAACCAACTATCCTCACCAAATCCACAGAGGAGAAATTTAGGAGACAGCGTGGAGAAAGGGAACCCTCCTACGCTGCTGCTGGGAATGGAAACTGCTAACAGCCACAATGCAGAACATCACGCAGCTCCTTTCAGAACCACAGACAAAGCTAGCCTCAATCCCACTCCAGGGCCTATATTGGGCAAAACCATCCTTCAGAAAGACACGTGCACCCCAGCGTGCACTGCGGCAGTATTTACAATAGCCACGGAGTGGAAGGAACCAAAATGTCCATCCACAGATGAATGGACACAGAGATGGGCTACAGATATGCCAAGGGACTGTTACTCAGTCATAAAAAATAATGAGATCATGCCATCTGCAGCAATATGGATGGACCTGGAGATAATCCAACTAAGTCAGAGAAAGCCAAATACCATACAATATGGCTTACAGGAGGAATCCAAAAACGGACGCACTTGAATGAATTTACCAAAGAGACACAGACGCACAGACTTGGAATACAAACTCAGGGGTTATCAAAGGAAAAGACGGAGCCAGGCGAGGGGCAGGGGCAGGGACAGAGGTAAGGTAGGGTGTTGGGAATAAACCAGACACTCTTTCAAATACATAGACAGACAGAAACAAAGTATACTGAACAAGGAAGTGTGGGCTAGAACAAGGAGCGCTACACAACACTAAGTCACAATTCTATGGGAAGAGAATCTGAAAAAGGACAGATACATATATACGCAGACCTGAACCACTGGCTGCACACCTCAGGCAAACACAGCACTGTAAATCAACGCTACTGTAAGAGAAAATAAAAATTACACAAAAGGATTACACGAAGACAAATAGCTACCCCATTCCCCTCGGGCGACCTCGGTGGAAGCCACCTCTCTGAGGCCTGAGCAGGCTTGCTTCCCAAGACTGGACTTCAGGAGAGCTGGAGAGCATATGTCAGCTAATGACCCCCACCTTGGATCTGGAGTGCCTGGTCCCCTCTTAATGGGACCACAAGTTTCACATCCAGGTGGGCCCTCCTACAGCTACATCCATCTTTTAAACTTGAAAAATGTTGGATGCTCTGGGCTGGAAGAGCTTTCAACAGTCATCCTGTCTCCTCCTCTGCTGGTGGGGTTCCCACTTCTAGCTTCCTTCCCTGGAGTCCCTTCTGACAGCTACATGGGACAGCTGCCTCAGCATAACAGTTAGGGGTTCGGATACATCTGGAGGGCTAGAAGTAAGGGGCAAAAAGTAATCGCCTTGGGTGTTTGTTCTAGCCCTTTGCACTCTAGTTTACAACCGAGCAAAATGCCTTTTGCTAAGATGTCCCAGGTGGCGCTAATGGTAAAGAACCCGCTACCAATGTAGGAGATGCAAGAGATGTGGGTTCTATCCCAGAGTCAGGAAGATTCTCTGGAGAAGGAAATGGCTACCCACTCCAGTATTCTTGCCTGGGAAACTCCATGGACAGAGGAGCCTGCTGGGCTACAGTCCCTGGGGCGGCAAAGGTCGGAGAGGACTGAGTACAGCACAGGGATGGGCATGTTTTATTCCGTTTTATACAGTAGGTCTGTGGGGCTCTAAATGACCCCCGCCTTGGAGAGATAGCCTACAGTAGGTAATCGAAAAAGAATTCCAAGCAGGCCAGATGTTCAGGGCCAATTTCAAAAGGCAAATTTGGCTCACACTTACCAAAAAAAAAAAAACCCACCACCCAAAATCTGTGCCTGAAAAGACCTCTGCCTCTCTAATATGTAGAGAAATGCAAGCCACAACTAAAATGAGCTATCATCTGCTTACCAAATGCACATCCAACTAATGCTATCATCTCATCAAATGCACAAACTATACATCTTGGAGACGGTGTGGTGAAAAGGGAAGCTTCCAATGCTATTGCTGGGAATGGAAACTGCTAACAGCTACGATGCAGAACATCATGCAGCTCCTTTCAGAACCAGATACAAAACTAGCATAAGATTCGGCAATCCCACTCAAGGCCTATACTCAGGCAAACCCTCCTTCAGAAAGACACGAGAATCCCATGATTCACTGCGGCACTATTTACAATAGACAATGCACAGAAGCAATCAAAACTTCCCTCCAGAGATGAACAGATACTGGGGGTGTGCTACAGGTATGCAATGGACTATTACTCAGCCATAAAAAGGGAATGAATTCATGCCATTTGCAGCAATATGGATAGACCTGGAGATAATCAAACTCAGGAAAAGACAAATAGCTTATGATATCATTTACAGGTGTAATCTAAAAATGGATACATGTGAAAGGATTTGCCGAACAGAAACAGACTCACAGACTTAGAAAACAAACTCAAGAGTTACCAAAGGAAAAGAAGGGGTCAGGGGAGGGGTGAAGGCAGGGAAAGAGATAAGGTAGAATTTGGGAATAAACCGTACACACTTCTAAAAATACACAGATCGATAGAGAGCATTCTGAACAAGGATATATGGGATAGAACAAGGAATTCTACGAACACTCTATCATAAGCTCTTGGGAAGAGAATCCAAAATAGAACAGATGCTTGTGCATGTAGAACTGAGTCAACCTGCAGTATACCCAAACAAACACAACACTGTAAATCAGCTCTACCCAACAGAAAATAAAAATTACATGAAAGGCTACAACTGGAATCAAACCTCGGGTTCAGTGACCTGGACTGGTGTCACCTCCACAGCTGGACTCTGGCTGGGCTGGGGGATCTGGAGAGGACGTGCCAGAAGATGAACCCCCCTGGATCCTGAGTGCCCAGTCCTCTCCAGATGGGACCACGAGCTTCATATCCAGGTGGGCCCTCCTACACCTACACCAAGCCACTGGCACCCAAAAAATGTTGGATGCTCTGGGCTGGAAGAGCTTTCAATAGTCTTCCTGTCTCCACATCTGCTGGTGGCAGGTTTCTCACTTCCAGTCTCTTCCCTAATTCCCTTCTGACAGCTGCTTGGGGCAGCTGCATCAGTGCAGCACTTAGGGAGATGTTAGGATATGTCTGGGGATGAAGAGGAAGGGGCAAGAAGTCATGACACTCGAGGCCTTGGGTATTGGCTCTGGCACTTTGCAGTTCGTTTACACCCCAGGCACACGCCTTTTGCTGAGGGTCTTTTTGCCCCTGGACCCTGAGTGGAGTATGAGGAACTGCTGCTACCTTATGGCCGTAAACTGGAACCACAACTTTAAAACCGGGCCTAATGGGCCCATTTTCTGCAGGAGGCCTGCGAGACTCTAAACGACCCCACCCCCAAGATACATCTTGCTATAAGTAATAGAAAAAGAATTTAAAACAGGACCGACTTTCAGGGCCAACTTCAAAAGGCAAATTTGGCTCAAACTTACAAAAAAGCAAAACACATGGGTCTGAAAAGAACCTCAGCCTCCCTAATTCAAGAAATGCAAACGAAAAGTCCAACAAGCGATCATCTGGCACCAGTCCTCACCAAATCAACAAACAGTAAACGCTGGAGACGGTGTGGGGAAAAGGGAACCCTCCTACCCTGCTGCTGGGGATGGCAATCACTAACAGACACTACGGAGAACTGTATCCAGGTTTGTTTCAAATTGAAGAACCAAGCCAGTAGAAGATCCTGAATTCCCATTCCAGGGCCTATTCCGGCCAAAACCACCCTTCTAAAGGACACAGGCACCCCATCGCTTACACTGAGGGAGCTGTTTACACTGTGGCACTGTTTACAACGGCCAAGGCACGGACGCAACCAAAATGTCCATCCGCAGATGAATGGATACTGAAGCTGCGCCACATACATGCTGTGGACAATTACTCAGCCGTAGGGAAGAATGAAAAACGCCATCGGCCGCAACATGGAAGGATCCGGAGATGATCACGCTGTGGCAAGTAACTGAGACACTGAAGGATAAACGTGAGATGGCCTATATGCGGAATGTAAAAAAACTGTACAAATGACCTTATCTGCAAAACAGAAACAGAGTCAGAGATGCAGAAAACAAATTCGTGGCTATCCCAGGGGATATGGGGAGGGGGAGGGATGAATTAAGGGATTTGGGTCAACACGCATACACTACTATGCATAACATGGGTGACTCGTAAGAACCTACTCTATAGCACAAGGAGCTCTGCTCAGTATTCTGGAACATCCTGTACGAGGAGAGAATAAAGAAAATCAATATCCACTTCCCTGGGGGTCTACCGGTTAAGAATCCACCTGCCACAGTGGCGGACATGGGCTGGATCCCTGCCAGGGGAAGATTCCAGCTGCAGCCCGTGCACCACAACCAGGCCACGAGCTGCAACCGCTGTAGCCTGCAGGATCTGGCGCCTGTGCTCTGAATCCAGAGAAGCCGCCACAGTGAGAACCCTGCTCAGGGCAGCTAGAGGGTGGCCCCCGCTCACCAGGACTATGGGAAGCTTGTGGGCAGCAAGGAAGACCATTGAAGTCAAAAAGTAAGTAAAGAAATAACAGTTTAAAAAAGAATGGATAAATGTGCATTTACAACTGATTCACTTTCTTGTACACCTGAAACTAACACATTATAAATCAACTCTACTCCAATAAAAATTAAAAGTTAAAAAAAGTAAAATTTTAAAGAAGAAAAGAAAATATATAGGGACCCTAATGTTCACTGCAGCACTGTTTACAATAGCCAATATATGGAAGCAATCTAAATGCCCACCAACAAAGGAATAAAGAAGCTATTGTACATATACACAATGAAATATTACTCAGCTCTAAACAATGAAATAACGCCATGTGCAGCAACATGGAAGGGCCTGGAGATTATCATACTTTGTAACATATTTCAAAGAAAGACAAAATCGTACTCACAATCTAATTTAAACAATGATATAAATGAACTGATTTACAAAACAGAAACAGATTTATAGGTATGGAAAACACATGGTTACCAAAGGGGACATGTAAGTGTAGGGATAAATCAGGAGCTTGGGATGAACACACACACTACTATATATAAGACAGACATAAAGCAATTATCCTCCAATTAAAAAAAAATTTTAGAAAAGATAGCCAGCAAGGACCTGTGGCATAGCACAGGGAACTCTCAATATTCTGTGATAACTTGTATGAGAAAATAATCTGGAAAAGACTGAGTCAATGTGAATGTGTAACAATCACTTTCTGTGCACCTGAAATAGGACACTGTAAGTTAACTATACTCAAATAGAATTTTTTTAAAAAAAGATTCTGTGCGGTAGGAAGGAGAGAGGGGAGCTGACTGGCTGTTGCCCATCTGCAGGTCAGGCTCTGAGCTGTTCTCACAACTGCCAAAATATGGCAATGGGCCATTATCTCTGAAGACCCTGAAATCCATAACCTTCGTGAAGATCCACCCCAGCTACAAGCTTGTTCCTTCCAAAATCCCACAGATCCTACGGCCCCGTGGCTTTCCCCTGAACAGGGCAGAACCAAGAAGCTCACCTCAGGAGGCCTCCCTGCACCGAGGGAAAGGCTGACGGGTGTCGAGGCCTCCCGTGGAGGAGGAGGGAAGGGAAGGGCCCAGGGCTCCTGCGTTCGTTCCAGGGCCTCCCCCTCATGAGGACATTCCCTGCCTGGGGCTGGCCTGTCCTTCCATGACAGGGGTCACTGGGAAAGCTCACAGTGAATGGACACACTCCTGAGACCCCTCTCCTGCTGTGCAAAGTTGGCCTGAGCCAGTGGCGAGAGTGCTGCACACCCAGTCCCCTTGGGTATGAGGGAGTGGGGGTTTCCTTACACCAATGGACAATCCTCAGGCCCCAGAGGCACCGGCTGGATGTCCTAAGATTCACCTCGGTTCTGACACTGTCTACCTAGGGATTACATTCGATTTCACAGCTCAGGGCTCAGTCCTTCAAGACGGCCCCCCACCCCATTTCAGAGGCCAGTCTTAAATCCAGATTGTTATCTGCGCTTCTAACTGACCATCTGTAAATCAGAGGTTCCCATGACCCCCTCCCTTGAGTGCAATTAATTTGCTAGAGGGGCTTGCAGAACTCAGAAAACCTGTTTACTCACTAGATCACCAGTTTATTATAAAAGGATATAACTCAGGAACAGCAAGAACGGACCACAAATTATGGACAGGGGCACAGAACTTACACGTCCCTTTGAGGGTCATCACTCTCCCCAAATCTCTACTTGTTCACCAAGCTGGAAGCTCTCTGAATCCAGCCCTTTGGGGTTTTTATGGAGGTTTCCTTACACAGACATGATTGATTAAATCATGGGCCACTGGTGACAACTCCAACTCCAGCCCCTCTCCTCCCACTGAGGGTGGTACTGGAAGCTCCAACCCTCTAACCACAAGGCTGTCTCCACTGGCAACCAGCCCCCAAATATAGGTGAGTTCTGAAAGTCACCCCATTAACAAAAGACACCTTTATGGCTCTCATTACATCAGAAATTCCAAGTCTTAGGAGGTTCTTGAATTGGAAGAATCAATATGGTCAAAATGACTATATTACCCAAGGCAATCTACAGATTCAATGCAGTCTCTATCAAATTACGAATGGCATTTTTCACAGAACTAGAACAAAAAGTTTTAAATTTGTATGGAGACACAAGACCTCAAATAGCCAAAACAATCTTGAGAAAGAGAAACAGAGTCGCAGGAATCAGGCTCCCTGATTTCAGACTATACTACAAAGCTGCAGCCAGCAAATGGAATATTACTCAGTCATAAAAAAGAATGAAAAAAAAAAGAAAAAAAAAAAAAAGAGTGAACTAGAGACTTATCTGGTGGTCCAGTGGTCAAGATTCTCCACTTTCACTGCCGATGGCCCAGGTTCGATCCCTGCTTGGGGACCTAAGATCTCAGGAGCTGTGTGGCATGGCCTAAAAAGATAAAAAGAATGAAGTAATGCCATTTGCAGACAGACCTAGGGATGATCATACTAAGTGAAGTAAGCTAAATAGAGAAAGATAAATATCATATGACATCACTTACACCCGGAATCTTTAAAAAAAAAAAAAGACAAATGAATTTATTTTCAAAACAGAGACTCATAGACATAGAAAACAATCTTACGGTTACCAAAGAGGAAAGGGGTGGGGTAGAAGGAAGAATAATTTAGGAGACTGGGATTAACACATACACACTGCTGCTGCTGCTGCTGCTGCAGCTAAGTCACGTCAGTCGTGTCCGACTCTGTGCGTCCCCATAGACGGAAGCCCACCAGGCTCCTCTGTCCCTGGGATTCTCCAGGCAAGAACACTGGAGTGGGTTGCCATTTCCTTCTCCAATGCATGAAAATGAAACGTGAAAGTGAAGTCGCTCAGTCGTGCCCGACTCTTAGCGACCCCATGGACTGTAGCCTACGAGGCTCCTCTGTCCATGGGATTTCCCAGGCAAGAGTACTGGAGTAGGGTGCCATTGCCTTCTCCGACATACACACTGAGTGGATGCCAAGTCACTTCAGTTGTGTCTGACTCATTGCAACCCCCCCATGGAGTGTAGAACCCCATGGAGTGTAAGACAGACTCTTCTGTCCATGGGCTTCTCCAGGCGAGAACAGACTACTATATATAAAAGAGAGTACTTGCTTCAGCAGCACATATACTAAAAATGGAATAATTCAGAGATTAGCATGACCCCTGCACAAGGAAGACCTGCAAACTCACAAAGCATTCTGTATTTTTGTCCTGAAAACATAATGAAAAGGAAGGTTCATCAAACAAGCTTTACATGTTGGTTACCTATGTGCCTGTCACCACTTTTGAAAAACCTACAGTTAATGTGGATGAGAACTGCCGATTGTTGAATAAAGTTATAGAATCCCCAAAATAAAATAAAACAGATAACCATCAAGGACCTACTGACAGCACAAGGAACTATACTCAATACTTTGTAATAACCAAAAGGGAAAAGAAGCTGAAGAAGGATAAATACACACACACACACACACATATAAAATTGCTGTGCTGCTGCACACCCAAAACTAATATGATATTATAAATCAATTACACTTCAATTAAAAAAAAAAAAAAGTCTAGGAGCTCTGTACAGAAATGGGGATGAAGATCAAACATATATTTCTTATTGTAAATCATAGTATCACAATTGTCAACCAAGAAATAATGCAGGAAGCTGCAGCAAGAAGAGAATTTATTGGGAGTTCTAAGAATTCCAATTCAAAAGATACACATTCAAGTAAAATCAAGAGCGTGTTCACAGGAAGAGAGTTGGCGCTTATAGATGCAAAAAGTCATGAGGTTAAAAGTTGCCTGGCAAGAACTGTGATCAACTCGAACACAAGCTGGAAAATATTGTCCTTAAGGAATCACAAATTATTTTAGGATCCGGGAGATAAGTAGAAAGGCTGTGGTGAGTAATTTTAGGGTAAGGCTCTGATAAGTATCTTGAGTTTCTGGCAGATGTTTTGAATGACTCCGTTATGATGGTGAGGGGTCAGAAGTTCTGATTCTGCCCGGCTGAGATGTGCATAAGCCACATTCCTAAAGGGCCTCCAGGCTCTCTAGCAATGGCAACTCCATTTTGCTTTTCCTTTCACCCAGTCTACACCTTGGTCTTCAAACATGAATCCTTTATGGCAAAATGATCATAAAAGTGGAAAGATACTGGCACACTGCTAGAATCCCATTTAGTCGTTAACAACCATCCAGTCCACAGCATTCCATATGAAAATGTCTCCCACAGTGAGGTTGAAACTGAGGGCAGTCAAGAGTTAGATCTCTTAGACTCTAATTTGCTTAATACATAATGTCTCATAACCAAGCTTGCCTTAAATGTTCCTGCAAATTGCATACTCTTCAAGATTTGCATAGCTTAGACACAAAAAGTAGTGAGATGAGACTCCTTTTATCACCCCCTACGGGTAATATCTGTGACATAAGGGTTGTTATGGTAACAGGTACTTAAGTTGTTTTTCAGGAACATGGAGCTAGTCTTGCCAAGTTCAAAGTTGGGACCATCGACCCTCCAGCTGGGCCTGCACGGGTGTCCAATGCACGTGATGTCAGGGCCAAAATTTTTGATGTCAGGGCCAAAATCTCCACCCTTGGATCATGCTGACACCACCATGCTCTGAATGTGCAGCTCACAAAGAAGCATGCAACTCAGATATGGCTTTACGGAGCAGCCATTACCTCACCTTTTTCTGCCTCCAATTAGCCAGAAAGTCAGCTGATAGCCTTCTGGGAGTTCCTTTGTACATACCTTGCTGCTTTTAAGACTATCTTTAATTTTTGTCCCCCTATTTTTTTTTTTTTTTTTTGGCAAGTGGAGAGTGTTCTTAGAGAGGTGTGTTTTTTTTTTTTTTTTTTTAATGTGTAATTGCTTTACGGGTTTTCCAGATGCCTCAGTGGTAAAGAATCTGCCTGCCAATGAAGGAGACACAGGTTTGATCCCTGGGTCGGGAAGTTCCCCTGGAGAAGAAAATGGCAACCCACTCTAGCATTCTTGCCTGGGCAATCCCATGGACAGAGGAGCCTGGTGGGCTCCACAGGGTCACAAAAAAGCCAGACACAACTTAGTGACTAAACAACAACATAAGTGCTTTACAATGTAGTGTGAGTTGCTGCAGTACCACAAAGGGAATCAGCTATGTTTGTGTATATATATTCCCTCCCTCCCACCCTACCCCTCCAGGTTGTCACAGGTCGCCGAGCTGAGCTCCCTGCGCTGTGCGGCAGCTTCCGGGTAGTTATCCAGTTCACATGGTAACTATCTAGCTCACACACATATGTCAATGCTACACTTGATTCTCTTTGGGAAGATCCTCTTTGGGACTCTCCAGGCTTCTTGGACCTGGAGGCCTGTTTCCTTTCCTAGGTCAGGGAAGTTTTCAGCAACTTTGTGGATATTGTGTTGTTTTGTTTTGTTTTACAAATTGAAGGTTCATGGCAACCTGGCATCAAGCAAGTGTGCTGGTGCCATTTTTTTCCAACAACATTTGCTCACCTTGTGTCTGTGTCACATTGCAGAAATTCTTACAATATTTCAAACTTTTTCAGTTATAGTTGATATGGTGACCAGTGATCTGTGGTGTTATTATTGCAAAAACATTACAATTTGCTGAAGGCTCAGATGATATTCAGCATTTTTTAACAATAAAGGTTTTTAAGGAAGGCATATACATTGTATTTTTTAGACATAATGCTACTGCCCATTTATGTATAGTGCAAACATAACTTTTTAAAAAATCTTTAATTGAAATATAGTTAATTTACAATGTGTTAGTTTCAGGTAGAAAACTTTAAAAAAAATTTTAATGGTTCTTTATAAATTTGATGTAAGCTTACAAATTTACTATAGACTGCCAAATAAATCTGCAGTGAAAAATAAAGTTAAAAAAAAAAAAGCATGCCCAACGTATGTGCAGCTGTCGATCTGCTAGCCATCAGGACATTAAACAGTTCAATAACGTATTCAAGATTCAGCCTTAGGTTTAAGGAAATTTAATTACTTTAAGAACTCTGCTTTGTTACCTGCTATCTGAGCAACTGGCAATAAGAACTTTATACAAATAAAACATCGCTTTTATGTGCACTAGGAAACCCCAGCATTTGTGTGACTCACCTTACTGCATTATTTGCTTTATTTTGATGATTTGGACCATCTCCAGAGTCTGCACATGCTCTGTATACAAGTTCTTGAAAAGCCCTGGGTTAGAGATGCCTCCCTGCAGAAGCCCCTCTGGTAAGATGGAAACGGTACCTTCAGGGGAGGGGTACGCCTGACGTATGCCTGACATCTGGGGAGGGCTATGTCTGACACCAAAGGCCTTTCCAGACTACTGAAGGACGTGTCTTCCGCGTACTCAGTCCCGCACCCGAGCTCCTGGAGCAAGTGATGGTGGGGGTGGGGCAGCTGCCTCCTCCTCCTCCTCGCAGACCCCTGGCCTGTGGCTAAGGGCCTGGGAGTTCGATCCATAGCTTAGGGACAGTTTTCTCACAAAAGGCAAGCCCGGGCAGGGTACCCTAATATCGAAGGAATTATCAGAGACCCCAACTCGCTCAGGGTTACCCCCGTTTCCGCACGTGCTAACGGTTCCACACTGGAAATCCTCCTGCGCGACACCCCAGACTCGCCAGGCCCTCTACGCCCCTCCCGCTGGGACCCTTCCCACCCTCTTGAGAAGCAGGCCCACAGGAGCTGGGCGCATCGAGAATTCACACTTTAACAACTTGGTTCAAGGGAAGGGAACCCTGCCTCCCCGCGATTACCATAGAGGACTGCATCTGCTGATTCCAAAGCAAGCAGAGGCCGTCCAGATGCGCCCGCGGAGACCCAGCGCTTCTGCGGGGGAGCTGATTTCCTGGGCCGCTGACCGCTCCGCAGCCACAACCATCGCCCTCTGACTCCGGGCCCCTCCACGCCACCCCGGCCGTGGCTCCCCCTCAGACAGGTCGTCTCTTCCCTGACTGCGTGTGTCTTGTGCCCTCTGCATCGCCAGCCATTACTGGCTCTAACCTGAGCACTCACTTTTCATCAGGACAGACTCATTTTCTTTTTGGCTGCACTGCTCAGCTTGTAGGATCTTACTTCTTAGATTCCCCCATCAGGGACTGAACCTGGGCCCTTGGCAGTGAGCGAGCAGAGCCCTAACCTCCATACAGCCAGGAAGTTACCAGAAGAGCCTTCTGAAAGAGACTCTCCTTAGGTCACCCTTAAGCAAGTGACCCCTGAAATGGACCAAGCTAGGACCCCATTTTACTTGATTCTCTGCCCGCCCCCCGACCCCCGGCCTGCACACCCTGCAGACCAGTTACCAGCCACCCCCACTGCCCCCACCAGTTCCACTTCCCATGGTCTCTGGCAATCCGCAGGCTTTACCCCTCCAAGACAGGGTCCTTTCTCTTCTGTCCTCTGACTCCACTTCCCCTTCCACTCTGGTTTTTCCATCTTCTCATCATTGGCTTTGCACTGGGGACCTGATCGAGGGCAGATGGTCCAACGTGCCCCTCATGGCTGTGTGGCTCCCAGGCAGACGCTCGGTAAGCGCAAGTGTGAGATCATTTCTTCTAAAACCCTGACAAGAGCTTCCCTGGTGGTCCGGGGGATAAGACACCCCCTTCCAATGCAGGGGGTGGGTTCATTCCTGGAGGGGGAGCTAACGTCCCACATGCCTTGTGACCAAAAAAAAACCAAAACACAAAAACAGAAGCAATATTGTAAGAAACTCAATCAAGACTTTATAAATTGTCCACATCAAAAAAAAAAAGTTAAAAAGTAAATGTTGTTTTTGTCTGTGCTCAGTCATGTTCAACTCTGTGACCCCATGGACTGTAGCCCACCAGGCTCCTCTGTGCATGGATTCTCCAGGCAAGAACACTGGAGTGGGTTGCCATGCCCTTCTCCAGGGAATCTTTCAGACCCAGGGATCAAACCCGTGTCTCCAGCATCTCCTGCATTGGCAGGCGGTTCTTTACCACTGTGCCAAAACTATTAATAAAAAAAATACAAAAAATAAAACCCTGACAACAGAGGGGCCATTTTCAGGCTGGCTGCTCTCCCTGTTTACAGAGGCCACAAGGGTGGCAAATGAAATCAGACCCTCTACTAACTCACAGAAAGTAAAAATCATTGCCTAGAGACCAATCCCTGGCACAGTCTGAGTGTCTGAAAGAGGGAAGGAAACTCTCTGCTTGGTAGAGATGAGCCAAACTTAGAGATGAGAATACGGTCAGAAAGCCAGAAACTGTGGTCAGATCCCACAAGAGCTGCGGTAACCCACAATCCACAGCTTTCTCCCTGGGAATCGGCACACTCAGCCGTTCACCAATATACAGTCAGCTCAGCCAGGTCCCCAGTCAAGCTCACCAAGCATCAGTGCTCGATGTGGCTGTGACTAAATGACTCTGCACAGCTAGGATGACGGGTTACACTCTTGAGCCAAAAATCATGCAGATCCAATACTGGAACATACTGTTCCCACCTGTGACGGCACTGCAGAGTGGAGGAGCAGAGAGGGTTGGGGAGCCCTATCAGAAGGGCTCAGGGCTCTAGACCACCCAGCCCTGAGCAAGGGATGGACTCCCTTTCCAGGCAACTGGTCCTCTGGAAGCAGCGTCTAATGATACTCACCCCCAGACTCCTATGTGTGGAACCCTGCCACCAGCTGGCCCTGTGGTTGCCTGCACAGAAAACTCATCTGGTTCTAGGGACTGTGCTCCCATATCTGTCCTGTGCCTCAAGGGACAGTCCCAGGAAGCAGCGTCTGTAAGGTCTTCCCTGGCCTGCAAACAGAGGTGTGCCCAGGATCTTCATGTGCTTTTGATGCTGATGAAACATGCTCAGGGGATGAAGGGTGGCCGCCTGGCCTGTAGCTGAACGTGGCCCTGAGGACCCCGGTGGGCTCCTCACCACTGGTCCCTAGGAGCAGCAGCAGACACGCAGTTCCGTCCTCGGGGAAGCCCCCAGGTTACATCAGGGTGGCCTGCACCCTGCTCCCGACCAATACGCCCACCGACAGTCACCTGGGAAAGTCACTCACCATGTAGGAGAGTGGCCCACCACAACCCTCCACAGCACCTCGCCTCTGAGTGAGAAGGACTCGGCCATCTCAGACCACATGGCCCGCGCCCAGGAATTTGCCTTTGGAGGTGCCTTTGCCTCCTTCACCAGAGGTGGCCCCCTAGGACACACCACCCCCTCGGAGACCTCACCACTTGCCCAGATGTTGAAATATTGCTCAGTGTTACCCAAATCTATGAACAAATTTCCAGGGCCCCCGAGTTCACTGACCTGTTTTCGTGGCTGGATGTTTTAAGTCTGGGGCAACAGCTATGGAGTGCATTTCAGACTGTATATTATTATTGGGTTTGCACATTTAGGATTTAGAGGTGTATTTTATTGGTCACAACTTGCCCTATCCCTGAGTTTTAATCAATCTGCCACCCAGGCTGCTAATGTCTTTATCATTGACTCCAAAGTCTCAGCATCGCAGGGTAGATTGTAGTGTAAGTGCCAGACAGGGGTTTTGTGTGTGTGTGTGTGTGTGT
The DNA here is from genome assembly GCA_006410635.1 of Cephalophus harveyi. Lineage (NCBI taxonomy): Eukaryota > Metazoa > Chordata > Mammalia > Artiodactyla > Bovidae > Cephalophus > Cephalophus harveyi. The sequence goes on from SJYT01022699.1 coordinate 388,349, forward strand.
GTGTATGTGTGTCACTGAACTTATTTCACCTTTACTATGAATTCTGAATAAAAATGCAGAGTAAAAGTTAAAGTGTTAGTTGCTCAGTCGTATCCGACTCTTTGTGACCCATGGACTGTAACAGCCCATCAGGCTCCTCTGTCCATGGAGTTCTCCAGGCAAGAATACAAGAGTGGGTAGCCATTCTCTTCTCCAGGGTGTTTTTCTGACCCAAGGATTGAACCCTGGTCTTCTGCATTGCATGCAGATTCTTTACCGTCTGAGCTATGCAGAACATAATCTGAATTAATATGTAGAGAAATAAAATTTTGGCAAAACAAAAACTACTGTTTAGGGAAGTTAAACTGTATACTAGGTTTTTCTGTTTATACTTAGCAGTGAAATATATTACAGGTGACATTCCAAGACATCAGTTCCATGGTTAAAAAATTTTTATAAATATGGTTCCATGGTTAAATAAAAAAAAAAAAAAATACCGTGCATACTGAAATAATGATAGAAGTGGAAATTTAAGTTTTCATACTAATAAGGAAGCCCAGCTTGCTAAAGCAGCATTAATATCATTCACATAAGATTTTAACTTATACGTTTTTGTAGTTCAGTAAATGTTTTTGAAGAGCCGATTCACTGGAAAAGACCCTGATGCTGGGAAAGATCGAGAGCAAGAGCAGGGGATGACAGAGGATGAGAAATGGACGTGAGTCTGATTAAACTCCAGGAGATAGTGAAGGACAGGAAGCATCGCGTGCTGCAATTCATGGGGTCATAGAGAGCTGGACACGACTTGGCGACTGAACAGCAACAAATGTCCTTTATAATAAAAAACAGAAAGTGTCATTTACTTAGGACAAAAAATAAGAATGTAAAGGAAGGAAGATCAAAATATTTTTATATGCTTATTCAGAGACACAGAATTTTCATGAATTTGAGAGGAATGAAGATATTCAAATAGTAATAGAAAATCATTAGACTTATCTGAATGTTCAAAGGCTTCTGTAAGTTTTCAATCCATCTGGTTTTATAAAACCAAAACTTTGAACACAAAACAGAAAAGTTAACATTACCTTTTTATATGTTCCCAAGTATCAAACTGCATCTACTTATTATGAATTTAAAGAACACAGATTTTAAAAGTAGAGTACAGAAGTATCTGATTCTTTTAATTCCACAAATACTAGCATCCCAAAGTAACATGTAAGCAAACCTCTATGCTGCTTGGTGAATTCTCGCCAATTTCTAGAATAAGCTTTGTTTTTTTAAACTTTAATGCAAGTGTCTGACAATCCTTGGATTGCCGAGACATCCACTTCAACGACAACTGAGTCAAACACACTGCCAGTCACGTGACTGGATGGAGCGCCAGCCCATCCCCACGTGACGCTGCAGCTGCTGGCCTGAAGACCCCACTCGGGGAACTCTCGCTGGTGGTTAAGAGCACTGCTTTGCAGCGTGGAGAAAGGGCTCCTGCCTCTTAAAGCCCACAGTCTAGCTAGAGAAGGTCCAGTGAACAGGTGACTCCAACGGACCATCATTAGCTTCTAGCTGGGGGAGGACTAGGCACTGCGTGCAAGCTCGGAGGAGGGCCTCCTAACTCTAGTTGAGGCAAAGGAGGCCTGATCAACTAGGGGAGCTGCACAATGCCAAGCTGTTGGTCACCCGTCCTTCATTTCCTTCAGTCCCACAGGCTGAGCAGGACCCCTAACAGTGCTCCATCTCTTCTGCCCCAGGGTTTCCAGGAGCCCCTAACCATCTCCGTGACCCTGCGGACCAGGACACGGCGGCCCCTTCCGCCTCGCTGCCATCACTGTGGGCTCTGCATGCCGTGGCAGTTACTGTGGCAGTGTCTCCCCCAGCCAGCCTACGGGGGAGCCGGAGAATTCCTCACCCAGGCTGGGGCCCCTCCAACAGCACACGCGCTCCCGGACCTCCTGCAGAAGGCAGACTCCGAGCCTGCGACTCCCAGTCTCACTGCCCTTCTCCTGCCATCTGACACGGTCACTCTGGCATCTGGTCGGGTGCTGTTTTCCAGCTTCTAGGAGCCATCCAGGCAGCATGGTGGTACCATCCCCAGGGGACCCCGCTGGGGTGATCAACCCTATACCCTGGGAGAAGGCTCCTAGTCAGTAAGCTCTCCTGGATGCGATTTCATGGTCTGACCCTGCTTGACCCCTGGCTCACCTGGCCTTGGTGACAACAGGCTTGCCGCTGCATCGGGACACGGCTTCTTTCCTCTCATCAGAGCTGCACGGAGAGGAGGCGGGCGGAGGCTGCGGGAGCCTGTGGTCCTGCCGGGCCTGACCCTAGGGAGCAGACCTGCCTGGGTTGCACGTTTAACCTTGGAGCTGGGCGGCGCTGGCTTCACCCTGGAGCTTTCTCACCTGGCAGCTCCTTCTGTGTTCCAGGGAGGCTCCCTGGCCTTCAGGCCTGGCTTTTTAATTGCCAGTGAGTCACTCTCAGCTTTTCCTTTCCTTTTTCCCTGAAGCCTGAATTGTCTCAGCAATGGCCATGCCATCTCACCAACCTTGGAGTTGCTCCCTTCCTCTCCATTTCTCAAACTCTTGACACATGGACCCCACTAGTGAATTCTCCCCCAGCAGACTACCATCAGTCCATCGCGGTGGGCATTTTAACAACAGTTTCATCCTTACCTTGTGCCACGGGCAGTGCTCCACCGCCAAGGGTGAAGGGTCCTCAAGCCAGCGGCAGAGAGCAGCAGCTCCACCACCCTCCTGGCATCCGCTCCCTGGGCTCCACCTGCTCCTGGGAGCCGCAGGCACAGTTTGAGCTTCCAGGGAGCAGAGGCTGAGCCAGAGGTTGGCACCAGGAAATGCATCAGGGAAGGCTTCTGGGATCAAAACCTGGAAAGGGAAAGGATGGCGCTTTAAAACAGAGCTGAGCAATCAGGGATGTGGACGGCCTAGAAAGGTGGCATGCGCTTGGTCAGGGTTCCCTGCAGCTGAGGAAGCTGAGAGCACTGACCGCTGAGGGCTGTGCGTGGGCAACACTCCCTGCAACTGGGGTGTCCATCAGCCCTGGAGCAGGGTCTGGGCAGATCATGCCTGTGGCCATCAGCTGTGGGCACAGATGCTGGATGATGGATGACTGAATGGTGTGACCCTCCACATGTGAGTGACGACCACTGCCTTCTGATCTGTCCGGACAGTTAAGCAGGAAGCTCGGTCATCTGTAGACAGAAAAGGATGGCAGCACGCACTGTGTCTAGCACAGAACAGGAACCCTGAATGGGCTAAGTGAAGTAAGTCAGAGAGAGAGACATGCTTTGATACCACTTACATGTGGAATCTGAAACATGACACAGGACTTCCCTAGCGGTCCAGCAGTTAAGACTTTGCGCTTCCATTGCAGGGACACGGGTTCAATTCCTGGTAGGGGAAGATCCCGCATACCACTCAGCACAGGCCCAAAATAAATTAATTACATTAAATATGATATAAATGAACCTATATGAAACAGAAATAGAATCAGGGACGTAGACATTAGACTGGTGGTTGCCAAGGGCCAGGGGGTGGGAGAGGGATGGGTTCGGAGTTTGGGGTTAGCAGATGCAGATTATTATACAGAATGGATGAAAAACAAAGTCCCATATCCTTTAATAAACCATAATGAAAAAGAATATGAAAAAGATATATATGCATAACTGAATCACTCTGCTGTACAGCAGTAACTTAACACAGCATTGTAAATCAACTATATGTCAATTAAAAATTATAAATAAATAGCAAAAAAAAGAAAAAAAGAATACTGTATGAGGCAGCCTCAGCAGGGCCCATAAGCAGACCCTTCTCTACAGTAGGTCTGTTTACAAACTGGGACAGACTCTCAATAATGGAACTTTTTATTTATCTATACTTTTCGGTTTTAACACCTAATTGGAAACTATTTGGGTATGCTAATCTAGTTTTTAAACTGCAATTTTTATGACATTTAAATACGGAGCAAATATTCCTTTTGAAAATTTAGCATCCTAATAGAAATGTGTTGTTAAGTGCAAATTAGACACTGGATTTCAAAGAATTAATATGAGAAAAAAATGTAGAATATAACATTAGCAATTTTAAAACATATTGAAATGATATTATTTAGATATACTCAGTTAAAGAAAATACGTAAGTAAAATTAATTCACATATTTCATTTGATGCTTTTAGAAAGGCTATAATAATATCATCTAAAATCATCCATTTGGCTCACATTACATTTCTAAGTCAGGCTTCTCAGGCACTGCAGTGATAAAGAATCTGCCTGCCAAAGCAGGAGACGCAAGAGACTCGGGTTTGATCCCTGGGTCGGGAAGATCCCCTGGAGGAGGAAATGGCAACCCACGCCAGTATCCTTGCCTGGGAAATCCCATGGGCAGAGGAGCCTGGTGGACTACAGTCCATGGGGTTGCAAAGATTTGGACACGACTGAGTGATTGAGCACACATGCACGTTTCTTTAGTAAGCCAGAAGCCAGACACAGCCTCACAGTTTTCATACGGGCCATGAGGTGGCAATTTTATCCTGGAGTTCAGGTTTTCAGACTCCGGGAAGTAGGCTGGTGGGATGGTGGGCAGAGGTGAAGGCAGGTCTTGCTACTAAGTGAAAAAGGAGCTTGACCAGTCTTGTGCTTGCTGCCCCATTTTAATTCGGAGCGCATCCCACACCCATTTGTGTGTAAACGGTTTTGATGTAGACATGAAACGCTTGTACTTTGGTCTCCTGAGTTTGAGCAGTCTCCCCATCTCAAACCCTCAGTTTTCCTTAAGACACTGGGCTTTAAATAACGTTTTAAATAATTTACTTCATGCCCACTCCTCTGCCCAGCCCTTCTCTCTCATGTTTCTTTTTCACCCTTTCACCTGTTCATTCTTCAAATCAGGTTTAACTGTTTGGGGGCTTTATCTCTGTTTCGTTACTAATTAAACTGTGTGTGTAACCTTAATTTCAACATATTATGACCCACTATCAGAACAATTAAAATTTCACTGGGAGGAGAAAGATATTAGGAAGGATACTGACAGGAAAAGACAGGTGCCATCAGTATACACGGGTCGTGCAGAAATGTGCAGGTGAGGAACCAAGGGCACTAGAAAACTGTCTGCACAGCTTCCCAGTGCCCACCCCCCTGGATGGCACAAGACTCCTGCCTTCCAGAATGCTCCATGGGCCAAGGTGGCTCCGGCAATTAGAACCTGGGTTCTACCCCAGGATGGAGTCCTGAGCAGGGAGAACGGGATTCAAGGCCTCAGCTTCCTGAGAAGTGTGTGTGTGGGGGGGTTGCTGGGGTACTGGCAGCCTGGAAAGGGAGCAGTGTCAACTACTTGGTGGTTGACAGGGACCCTGCAGCTCCATGCCACCCCAACCACACAGGGAGCCATGTGCAGACTGTGCTTGTGTACAGAGGATTTTATTAGGGACTCTCGGGGTGGGATGCCAGGAGGCCCGGGCTCAGTTGGCAGCTAGGGTCTCCTGCACCCACGGCATAAGTGCAGTGACACGGGCGTACACAGTGGTTGTGGACGTGGAGCACGTGCTGCTGCCCCAGGACACGATGCCTGCCAGGGTCCAGACTCCGTCCTTCTGGCAGACCAGGGGGCCGCCAGAGTCGCCCTGCAGGAGGAGACAGGACTGTGTCCAAGCCGGAAAGAAGGTGCCAGGGCCCAGGTGTGCCCGGGCCTGGCCAAGTCCGGGGGGTGCAGACCAAGGGCAAGTGGGGGCCCAGAGGTTGTGCACAGACACTCGGACCTGCTCAGATGGCAGCTCTGCCCCCTACTTCTGGGGGCCTGGGGCGGGGGCTGATCCTCTCAGCCTCCCCATCACCTGTAAAATGGCCTGAAATGTCCACTTTGTGGGCATAGTGTGAGATTAAACACCCCTGGAAGCCTCACACCACACGTGGTCAGGGCCAGCCCGCGTCAGGGCCATCTCCTGGTGCCGGTCCCTGCCTTCACTGGGGCACCGGGCAGGGCCTGAGGTTAAATAAGGCATGGCAGAGAGGAGTGGGCCTCAAGGCCCGACTAGAGCGGTGGTGGGGAAGGGGCAAGCAGCCTGTGAGGGTGGGCAGGGGAGCGGGCAGTACCATGCAGGAGGAGACGCCGCTGGCCCCCGCACAGATCATCACGTTGGTGACCCTGCTGCCCCAGAACTTCTTGCAGTCGGTGTTGGACACGATGGGCAGGGTGGCCTGCTGCAGCTTGTCAGGGGTATTGAGGGCTGGAAGGATGGAGGGCGTGGGATCAGGGCCCAGGGAGAGGACACCAGCGTCCGCCGGAACCCTGCCCTCCCACAGCGTGATCCTCCTCTGTCACTACGGTCGTGGGTGCTGAGCGCCACCTTCCAAGAGTCTGGGAGGCGGTCCCTCTCCAGTTCCACCCAGGCAGTGCGTCTGCGCTCCCAGCACAGTTGGTCAAGCAAGTCCTGCCTCTGAGCCCCTGCGCCCCGGGCCCGCCAGGCCCTGTGTGTGGGCGGAGGTGCCGTCTCTCCTCCCCAGCCCTCCTCTGCCTGGGGATGCTGGGGGGACCCAGGGGGAGCACCTCCCTCTTCTGCCCTTTCCTGGCTGCTTGTGTGCTCAGTAGCTCAGTCGTGTCCGACTCTTTGTGACCCCAGGGACTGAAGCCCGCCAGTCTCCCCTGTCCATGGAATTTTCTGGCAACAGCACTGGAGTGGGTTGCCATTTTCTCCTCCATTCCTAGGTGCTTGTGTCCTGTTAAAGGACCGGCAGGCTGTGGCTGGCACTCAGGCCTAAACCCGACCTGGACACTGGGCTCCGGGTTCAGACTTCAGGGTTGCTGGACAAAGCCGCTCTCCTCAGTCTCGGGGGCAGTCTGGGCAGTCCGTCTCCATGCAGGTTAGAGGGAGGTAACACTTGCTGGAACTCAGGTGTTTCTTCAGAAGCTGACTGTTCATGTATGTATTATTAAACCTTATTTTTATTCACGTTTGAGAGATTTTTAATTGAGTGTTTTTAAAAAAAGAAATGGGGAGGTTGATAACTGTAAAGGAATTTACGACCAAAACATCTTTAAACCACCATGCGTGTGCCACTTAGTGACTCCTGGGGTCCGGAAGCCCCCACCCCAGACCCCCAGCTGGTGGGCAGAAAGGCTCACCGCTGTACTTGGTCTTGCCCCAGCCCGTGGTGGCGCACAGCATCCCAGCAGGGAAGTCCTCGTCGGTGCTGGGCAGGCACACAGCCGACACGGTCTCTGAGAACTCCGCAGGCGTGGCCAACTTCAGCAGGGTGATGTCATTGCGGACCGTGAGAATGCTGAACTTGGGGTTCTTGAAAACCTGTAGGGAAGGCCCAGAAAGACAGCTGAGGCCCTGGGGTAAATCAGGGATCCATGGGTTTCTAGACCATCTCCTTTCCTGGCGATCTGTTCAGGACAAATGGACCCACATGAGCCCAGAGTGAGAATCCTGAGAGTGGCTCGATCCACTTGGCTCCTGTCTCTCAAGGGGCTGAAGGGTCTTCCCTTTGTCCCCTACCCAGCCCCGGCCTGCAGCCCAGCGGCTGTCCCCCGGCCCGCCCAGCGAGACTTGCGCGTACCTTGCCAATCTTCAGGACCTGGGTGTTCTCGGTCTATGAGCCCTGATCAAACTCCCCGGCCACAACCACGTCGGAGGTTCTGGGGGAATCAGGTGGTGGTTAAGGACTGAGCTTGCGCCCTGCTCCCCTCCCCCACCCCAGGCCGAAGCCAGAAGCAGAACTCTGAGCTCTGGTCCTCACGTGACCCCGCAGTGGGCGGCAGTGACCACCCAGTCCTCACTGATGAGGGAGCCCCCGCAGAAGTGGAAGCCAGTGCTGTCCTGCAGGAAGATGGGGAGGTTGGCACACGCTGGACAGCAGCAGCACCAACCTTGGCAGCGGCCCTCTGCCCAGCTGAGCCCCCGGGGCCTCTGCCTCATTCACAGAAGCCCCCTCACCTGCAGGGACACCTGCCAGGGCCAGGAGACAGGCACGGCGTCATCCCCGTTGACGATCCTGGCGAGGCCTCTCAGCACAGGCTGGATGGTGGGGACCCCGCAGCCTGGGGAGGGTGACAGGAGGGTGAAGAAGCGCTAAGACCCAGAGCCAGTCTGCGGAAATCCTTGCTTTTACTTCAGATGTCTAGACTGACCCAGAACCCACCGCCACACTCCCCGCTTCTCCTGGCACCCTGTGGGCTCAAGGATCCCCTCACACAGCTTACCGACCCCAGGAGCCCACCGTGGATGGAGAGGTGTGGAGCCGCCCCCACCCAGGGCCACCCTGCCTGAAGGAGCAGGGGACAGGCTGAGACAGGGGCTGTCCTGCCTGGACTCCGAGGCCCGCCCCTCCTCGCCGGGAGGCCTCCCACTGGCCCCAGATCCCATTTCCTCAGGACACTGGGGTGCAAGCAACGCCACCTCACAAGTCAAAGCTCACTTGTTAGACTGGTGGGGTCAGGGGGTCGTGAAGTTAAAATCTGATAACCCCAGCCCCTGGGGAACCCAGAACACTGACAGCTGATGGGAGAACGTTTTACACCGAAATCTCTATTCCCAGAAATTTCAGGAACTCTCCATTGTATAAAGTTTTAATTATTTAATAAAACAACACTTTGATTCCATGCTATAAAAGGACGCATTGAGGAAAACAGAAAACACGGGACCTGAACGGTCACAAAATGAGAAAAGGCAGGTGTACTTCATGTGTCCGGGACACGCTTGCTGTTTCAGGACCAGCTGAGTTCTTGGCACCTGTATACAGGTTTACAACTCGGTGAGTGAGGAGTGTTGGGCAGGTACAGCCCTGATGACCAGCCAGGCCACCTGGAGGCCATATGGGCCTTGCTTCAGGCCCAGTCCAGTGTCTCCTGCCCATGTGGACAGACCAGGCCCTCATCACCAAAATACACGTCATCAACACGACCCATTTTTTTTTTTTTACCCTGGGATTTCTTTGGAAGGAATGATGCTAAAGCTGAAACTCCAGTACTTTGGCCATCTCATGCGAAGAGTTGACTCATTGGAAAAGACTCTGATGCTGGGAGGGATTGGGGGCAGGAGGAGAAGGGGACGACCGAGGATGAGATGGCTGGATGGCATCATGGACTCAAGGGACGTGAGTCTGAGTGACCTCCGGGAGATGGTGATGAACAGGGAGGCCTGGCGTGCTGCGATTCATGGGGTCGCAAAGAGTTGGACATGACTGAGCGACTGAACTGAACTGAACTGAATGAAAGGTACAAAGATGTGGTATTATTTTCTGTATTTTCCACTTTTTTTTTTTTTGGAAAGTGCCTCAAACAGTATAGCCCCGGGCAGAGGCTGTGGGAGGCTCTTGTGACTACACCTTCACTCTGCCCACAGCGTCCCAACCTGAACCACGTCTAGGGCTCCAGAACTTGGTGCGGCTCGGACTGGACTTTTCTGCTCCAGGCGCAGAGTGTGAGGCTCAGGAAGCTCCCAAAGGCCCTGCCTGTCAGGGTGTGAGGCCCAAGCGGGCAGGGCAGGCCTCCAATCTCCCTCCGGGCCAGGCCTGGTTCACTTCAGACAGAGCCCCTCAGCCCTCTAACGGGGCCTGGCTTGGGGCCGTCAGGTGCTCAGGGACTCAGGGACTTCCTCAGCCGCCTCCCAGACCTGGCCGGCCATGGCCCTGCATGCTAAGTCACTTAGTCATGTCTAACTCTTTGTGACCCCATGGACTGCAGCCTGCCAGACTCCTCTGTCCATGGGATTCTCAGGCAAGAGTACTGGAGCCCGTTGCCATGCCCTCCTCCAGGGTATCTTCCTGACCCAGGGATCGAGCCAGCGTCTCTCCTGTTTCCTGCATCGGGAGGCAGGGTCTCCACCACTAGCACCACCTGGGAAGCCCTGAATGCACCCTGGCACTCACCAAAGGTGGCCCCTACAAGGGCAAAACAGGAGAGGAGCCAGAGAGGGGCCATGTTTCTGCTGCCGGGGGATACAGGGCGCCTGCCCTGGGCTTCTTTTATATCATATGGGACCCCAAGGGCTCTGCCCAGCCCAAGAGCCACCTGCCTCCCGTTATCTAGGAGCCTTGGGAGATAAAGGGGACCAAGCCTCCCTATAAGCCTGACTGAACTGGCTCTCAGCCTCAGACATCCCAGCACCTGGGAAAAGGGCAGCTGCCCTGGCACAACGTCGCCCAGGAGTCTGCCAGGGCGCTGAGGGCAAGGCCAGTGCCCAGGCTGGGAGCTCAGGTCCTGCAGGGCCCAGCTCGGGGCAGCCAGGACACAGGGCAGTGGGTTCTCCCAGTGTGCCGGGAGGATTCCCAGCTCCTAAGTACAGGCAGTCCCAGCACTGGCTGCACAGAATCCCAGCTGGTTATCAGTGGGGGGCCTTGGTTTCTCAGCAAACAGTGCTTTCAATGTGAGACTCATTGAGCACAGTATCACATAGAGACGTTGGGCCATCCAGAGGTCACCTCGAAACCAGCCCAGCCAAGCAGCTTCGAGCCTGTGTGAGGGCACATGAAGGAATCACCCCCATGGCTGGTCACAGGCAGGTCGCAGGTTGGCAGACATATCTGCTGCTAAGCTCAAAGACACATTCTCTCCTCCCGTGATACCTCACAACTTAAGGAACTTGTGATTGCATGAAACTTGAGTTTCAGATAAGATGGGGCTTTGATTTAGCACCATCAAGTGATACACTGAGAAAACGGCAAAAAAAGGATGTTAATTGTCACAGAATAACGAGAAGAGAACAGATGTAGGTAATACGCCGGTGGCGTGTTTGCTGTAAGCCAAAGACCTTTCAGCACCATGGACATGGGTCCTTCTCTTCCCCGGGCCAGGGCCTGGTGTGGACCCCGGGGCAACCCACAGGGGCAGAGCGCAGGGCGCCCCTGCCTTCGTGGGACCAAGACCCCAGTGAGAGACACAAATGCGAAACAAACAAGAATGTGCGGGGTCTGAGAAACCAAGAGAGGGTCTGGAATCTGCTGCTCCAGACAGTCCAGCCTGGGCCTCACCGATAAGCCAGTCTGAGAAGGAAAATAAGCCAGCTGGGCAAACTAAATCTACTTCCAAGACGTCCAGGGCTCTGTGGTCCCAGGGCCACAGGCATTTAGAGAGAAGCTGGTCAGGGCAAGCAGGACAGTGTTACGGGTCTGGATTTGGACTTCATCAGCTTTGAAGTTCTGTCTCCAAGTTGTGAATTTAGCTTTGTTTTAGAGTTCGCTGCAGGGGGATGTTCAAAATATTTAAACACTCTTGAGCAGACGCTCTGACCAGTGAGACCTGAACCCTGTCTCTGAGGGGAGGCGGAGGCAGCCAGATTGCAGAGGCAAACAGAGTGGGGACAGCAGCTGTTCAATAACTGGGTCTGAGCTTTCTGATTTTTTAAGAATTATTATTATTTTTGGCTGTGCTTGATGTTCGTTGCAGCACATGGGCTTTTTATTGCAGTGTGCAGGCTTCTCTAGTTGCCCCACAGCATGTAGGATCTTAGCTCCTCAACCAGGGATTGAACCTGTGTCCTCTGCATTCACAGGCAGATTCTTAACCACTGGACCACCAGGGAAGACCCACTTTTGATATTTTAACAGGCTGGGCTCAGTCCAGGAAAGTCAGCCCTGGCTTTGAGCATAAGGAATAATCCATACTGAATTCCTGGCCAAGGTAATTTATGGAAATATTAACATTTGCTGTTTTGTTTTTCCTTCACTCATTCCAAGCAGGTAGCAAAGCCATCTGTGATTTCCTTGCCTCTGGGATTTTTCCAGACTGCAAAGCAGAAGCAGCCTGAGGTCACTGGCTCCTGAAGTCTGTTGGGAAAGTAAACTCTTGGCCAAGTAGAGTTCAGGAGGGATAAGGCCTTGGCAGGGGTAGGGCGGTGCGGGGGTGTTCACCACAGGGGAGGGGGCGCTTCCCTAGCCCATAGAGATTTTCCAGACCATGAGGTGACCACCCCTAGGATGAGAGTGACCGTCTTGTCACAAGGAATGACAGCCTTTGCCACTTGTCTAAAGCCATCTCCCCCTTCTTGTTTTCGAGGAGGGTTCCCCTGGAAGGTCACCCCAGCCCAGCTCTCAGGGGGAGGACTCTGATGAACAAAAGCCGGCAGAGGTAGAGTTGAGGCGAACCCCTGCCCTTCCCTTCATGCACCTTGGCTGACTCCCGTGCAGAGGCGGTGCTTGGCGCCTTGGCTGCCGTCCTCAGATCCAGAGAGGAAAGACCCTGACCCAGAACCACACCATCGCCCAGGGCTAAGCGAAAGCCTACACCTGCACACCTCCAGATCTCTGCTGTGTGAGAAAAGCAAATCTCTGCCGCTGAGCCGCTGTCAGCCAAGTGTTTTATTATGAAAAGCATCTTCAGTGACGGAGAGTAAATGTGAGAATGGTCCCGGGTGTCTTCTGTTTTCCCTGCAGACCTACTCTCCACCGTTTCCATCCTGCTGGCCTCCAGCAAGACTGACCTTCAGGGATGAGACTGCACGACAGCATCCCTGCCTCTCTGGCTTCCTACTGGGGTCAAGGCCAGAGACAGGGGAGGAGACAGAAGTCAACTATTTATTCCCTGGGTCCCCTCCCTGAGAGGCTGCTGTGGGTTGACACAAACTACTCTGTATAAAATAAGCTACAGGGGGCAATTTCCTGGCAGTCTAGTGGTTAAGACTCTGTGCTCCCATTGCAGGGGGTATAGGTTCAATCCCTGGTCAATCCCTGGACGAACCATGGTCAGGAAACTAAGATCCTGCATGCCTCAGGGAGGAAAAGAGAAAAAAAAAAAGCCACAAGGACACATTGTACAACATGAGGAATACAGCCAATATTCAACAATAACTACAAATGTAGCTTATATTTAACAATAACTATGAAAGTGAATGATTCCCTGGTGGCTCAGATGGTAAAGCATCTGCCTGCAATGAGGGAGACCGGGGTTTGATCCCTGGTACGGGAAGATCCCCTAGAGAAGGAAATGGCAACCCACTCCAGTACTCTTGCCTGGAAAATTCCATGGAGGGAGGAACCTGGTAGGCTACAGTTCATGGGGTTGCAAAGAGTCAGACACAACTGAGCAACTTCACCTTCACCTTATGAAAGTGCTTTTACCATCTGAGCCACCAGGGAAACCAATAACTATAACTATAAACAACTATAAACAACAATAACTATAAACAACTATAAATATAAATAGCATTAAAAAATTATGAATCCCTATATTGCATACCTGTAACTTATATAATACTGTACATCAACAATACTTCAGTTAAAAAAAAACAAAGAGCTCTGAAAATGGATGGTGGTGATGGCTGCACAACAGTATGACTGTACTTTGTACCTTCTGAATTGTACACTTAAAAATGATTAAGATGGTAAATTTCATGTTATTCCTATTTTAGTACCATTTTGAAAATTGAAAAAAAAAAACAGTGACACCCCTTCACAGCTATAATTTTTAAAATGGAAAATAAGTTTTGGTGAGGCTGTGCAGAAATTGGAATCTTTGTACATTACTGGTGGGAATGGTGCAGCTCCTGTGGAAAACAGTCTGGCAGAGTCCCAAAAGATTAAACAGAGAGCCACCATGTGACTCAGCAATTCCACTCCTAGGTACACAATCCCTAATCTTTGGTCCTGCATCCAATTTAGAACTAACTACAGAAAGCTAAGTGTGTATTCCTAATCAGTCCCAAAGGATGCCTGGGTTCTAGTTGGCCCTCCTCCAGCTTCCCTGTGCCCACACCTCCTATGGGTGCATCTGAAGCGCTCCTCTATAAAGCATTTCCTCTCCTCTGCTTGCCTTTGAGTCTCTGCCAAATGCAAGTGATGCTGCCCGACTACCTGGGTATAGCAGGCTCTAAATGAACAATCTTTGCTGGTCTTCATCTGGGTGGTCTTTACTGATTTCCACAAAGGCCAAGCTCCTATTGGCGGCCTCCTCCTTGGTTGTCACCCTCCCTGGGGGCCAGGTAATCATTCTTGCATTTCCAGCCCCACCGACCTTAGCCCTGAGCACCTGCATCTCCTTATGGTTTCCCTAAGCCCTTGTTGCTGCTACTGCTAAGTCACTTCAGTCGTGTCCGACTCTGTGCGACCCCAGAGATGGCAGCCCACCAGGCTCCTCTGTCCCTGGGATTCTCCAGGCAAGAACACTGGAGTGGGTTGCCATTTCCTTCTCCAATGCATGAAAGTGAAAAGTGAAAGTGAAGTTGCTCAGTCGGTCCGACCCTTCGCAATCCCATGGACTGCAGCCCACCAGGCTCCTCCATCCATGGGATTTTCCAGGCAAGAGTACTGGAGTGGGGTGCCATTAGAAAGTCTCTGTTAGACTCTCTGGTGAGACTTCTGGCAGAATAAAGAATCAAATTTTAATCTGTAATAGCAAAATAAAGAAACCTGCATTTCTTTCCTGCCTGTGTTTAGGGCTGAGAATCACTTCATGGAGCAAAAAGCGAGTGGGATGATAGATGGGTAACAGCCCAAATGTCCCAGCAAGAGAATGGGTATATATCATGTGGTGTATGAGACTTTCCTGGTGGTCCAGTGGTTAAGATTCTGCCTTGCCAAAGCAGGGGGTGTGAATTCCCCTGGTTGGGGAACTAAGATTCTACATGTCAAGCAGCATGGCCAAAAGATTAAAAAGAAAAAAGTTTTTTTAAAGTGTGGTGTATTACACAATATTGCAAAGCAACTATACCTCAAAAAGATTTTAAAAAAAAAGTATTACGTACTTATGAAGTGCAACACCACTCACTAATACAAAGGAACACACTGCTGACACACTCAGGAAGACATCTGGTAGAGTGAAAGAATCCAGACACAAAGACAGCATACTCTATGGTTCCATGCGTATAAATTTCTAGAACAGGTAAAGCTAATCTATGGTGAAAGACATCGGGACAGAGGTTGCAGGTTGCCTCAGAGAAGGGGAAATGGACATAGGCGCGAGGAAACTCTGGGGAGTCATATTATCTTACATCTTGGCTGTGGGGTTTGTTACACTATCATCTACATGTGTCAGCACTTATCTGTTCACTTTGGATCTGTGCGTTTCACCATGTGCAATGGTGATATACTGTATTCAGTATATCTTACCTGTATATTTTACTGTAAGATATACTGTATTCAGTGTATCTTACCTGTGATGGTAAAGAGGGTTGGGATTTGACCCCCTCAAGAGGAGCTCCCCAACCTGAGGAGACTGCCTTCTGAGGTGCCGCCTGGAGGAAGAGGGCACAGTTCCAGAGGCGCGGGCCCGAGCCCTGACACGACCCCGCGCGGGGCCAAACCCCAGGAGGCGGCCGGGCCCCCGCCCGCTGACCCGGGCTCCCGCGCGGGCCGTCTCCTGTCCTGAGGGACGGTCCCTGAGGCACACCTGTCCGCGGGCTGGCTCCCGCACGCCCCCTGAACATTCTAGAGCGAACAGGTGCAGAGTGAGGGCTTTCTGACAGGAAGACCACCGCGGCCGGGGCCGTACCTCCCCCTGGGCGTTTGTCTGGGCTCTGGGAGTCTACGCAAGGTTTCAGACACGGGGACGGGCCAGACAAGTATTCGCGGCAAAGGGAACACAGGAAAAGGCTCTTCAACCTCGGGGTCCAAAGACCCCGGCCTCCGACCTGTGAGGGGGCGCCCACCGCTGGGGCCGGGGCCGGGACGGCGGCGGCTGTTCCACGCGGAGGAAAAAGGTCCAGAGACGAGAAGTCGGGGTGGTGAAGAAACACTCCGCCCTCAGGTGTCCTTTGTCTGGGCGGGGGCGGGCAGAGCGCGCAGTCTCAAGGGCGCGCGCGGGAGGGCACCGCTCGCTCCGCCCCGGCCCGCCTTAGCCACGCCTCCAGAGGGGTCCAGCCTTAACCCCGCCTCGGCCCGCCTTAGCCCCGCCCCCAGAGGGGTCCAGCCTTATCCCCGCCCCGGCCCGCCTTAGCCACGCCTCCAGAGGGGTCCGCCGGGCCCGGCCCGCCCTGCAGCTGCGCGACTTCCCAGATCGCCGCCGCCCGTGCGCAGGGGGCGTGGCACCCGCAGGGCCCGGGCTGGTTGTCGGCTCCCAAGGCCACCGCCACGGGTCGGCCCCGTTCGTGCTCTCCCACCGGCCGCGACCCAGCCCACTCAGGCTCTGCGGCTGCCTCCTCGCATCTGTGCTTCACCAGGGCCCCCTCCAGCGGCCCCTGGCCTCTCCCCCTGCCTCGTAGCCTCCCGGCGCTTGCTGCCATCCAGGCTCGCTCCACTAGGCCTGTGCCCTCCTGTTCCCTGTGCCTCGACACCGGCCCCATCCAGACAGCTAGCAGAATGGTAGATTACAGGTTAATGTCTCCCTCGGAGTGGGGCCCTCCTGTCTTGGTATTAGTAATAATAACAACAGTGATTATAACTCCTTGGCTGGTGGCAGTGTATATTTTACTGTGTGTGTGTGTTTTCAAACCGTTCCATAAACTCCACACTCCTTTCCCACGTAGGCTCCTAAGGCAGGACTTTGTGTTTCTTTCTTTTGTTTGTTTTGTTCCAGGGGCAGCCTGGTAAGCTCTGGTTGATAAGATGGATGAACTTGAACAGGTGGTGGATTTCATATGCACGGGGCCCACACTCTGCATTCTGTTTCATGCCCTGCTTTCCCACCTACTGCATTGTGGCCATCCCTTCCTGTCACTGGCAGTCCTTTAGAAAGCACGAAGAGCCCCACTGGCAAGTCAAGAAGGAAAAATACCAGGGCTGACCAACGTGCATTAGGTTAGGTCTGGTCCCAGCACTGCTGAAGATGGGTCAGGCCTTTCACGAAATAGGACCTGTACTCTAAGCATCCTCATTTTACATATTAATACTTACAAAAGGGATCAGAGAGGCTAAGTAACTTGCCCAAGGCCCCCACAGCTGTTTTGTGCCAAAACCTGTGAACCACCACACTACAGTCATCAGTGCAATGGAAATGAAAAATAGCCATGAGATACCGTTTTACCCATGTGTTTTGGGGTGCTTGCCCTGTGCCTGATGGCCGCACCTTCAAATTTCTCACTCCCCAGTTTCCCAGTTGCTGGGAAAGGGTCTTACTGCCCACTGGAAATAGGCCTCCTTGCCTCTTGCTTTTCCACCTGGTGCAGCCTCCACCAGCTCTTGCAAGGACAATGGCAGGGGCCCCCTGGCTGGCCCTGAGCCCACTCCTGCCTTTGGATGCCATGTGCTCAATTCTAAGGGCAAGATGCCTGGTTGGGGGGCCTGGCTCCACATGAACAGGCAGTGGGTGGCTTGCCCTCTGAACCATGCAGCACACAGCTCACGTGTCTGCGCTGACACCGAACTGAGCCTTCAGTGAGGCTTCTTGGTCATCCCGAAACCAGAGGAACATCCTCAGCCCACTGGTCACCCGTGCCCTCACCATGCTGCGGTCCCTGCCCCTCCTCCTACTTGACCACCCTGCCCATGGGGTACTGAACAAATGCAGACCAACTCAATTACTTGTCCAAGGTCCCCCAGACTATGAGAGACTGAACATGGGCTCAAATCCTGCCCAGACCTGGCTGCTGCTCAAAGGGCCCTTCCAGAAGCAGGGCCTGGAGGAGGAAACCTGACTGTCCTTTCCCCTTAGCTGGTCAAGGGCCACATTGTTCGGCCCCACCTTTACTGTTCTCACTGGCCCAAACTCGGCCATGGTTGCAGCTGCTGCCATCCCAGGCCCTGATGCCAGCCCTGCTCTGGCACATCCTGCCCAGTGGGGCACATGCCCAGGAAAGGGATTATCACATCAAGGTCTTCAGATAACAGCCTGGTGCACAGGGATATAACAGGGAGCCCGGCAGCTGGCACCCCACACCTCTCTGAAGGCAGCACCATGAACTCCCTCTGGCTTCTCTCCTGCTGACTGCCCATGGGGTACTGAACAAATGCAGACCAACTCAATTACTTGTCCAAGGTCCCCCAGACTATGAGAGACTGAACATGGGTTCAAATCCTGCCCAGACCTGGCTGCTGCTCAAAGGGCCCTTCCAGAAGCAGGGCCTGGAGGAGGAAACCTGACTGTCCTTTCCCCTTAGCTGGTCGAGGGCCACATTGTTCGGCCCCACCTTTACTGTTCTCACTGGCCCAAACTCGGCCATGGTTGCAGCTGCTGCCATCCCAGGCCCTGATGCCAGCCCTGCTCTGGCACATCCTGCCCAGTGGGGCACATGCCCAGGAAAGGGATTATCACATCAAGGTCTTCAGATAACAGCCTGGTGCACAGGGATATAACAGGGAGCCCGGCAGCTGGCACCCCACACCTCTCTGAAGGCAGCACCATGAACTCCCTCTGGCTTCTCTCCTGCTGTGCCCTCCTGGGCACAGCCTTTGGTAAGTACCTGAGCAGGCAGAGGCCAGAAAGGCTGTCTCCCCTTCCACCCACTGTTGGAAGGGGTGCTGGTTCCACCAACCCCCAGATCAGCAAAGGGCACCGGGGTCCCTGCTCCCAGTTCAGCCATGCATTGTTGGTGTGAGCCTGAGCAGGTCTTTCTCCCTCTCTGAGTCTCACATCTCTAGAATGAGGAAGCTGGGAAGACTGGACTACACCATCCCCCCGGGTGGAGGTGGACCTTCCTATGTGCAAGGAGGGTGGACCCTGTTCAAGGAGGGGGAGCAGTTCCAGAGGGCCAGAAAGTTCTGTGAAGAGTTAATGGCTCCCAAGCAGGCTCAGATGATGAACAAGTGGGTGGGTGTGGCTTGGCCCTCATCAGCTCTTTCAGGCCCTGAACCAGCACTTTTAAACTTGTGTGTCAGGAACAGAGCAAGTTCCTGCTTTGCCGTAGTAGTCAAAGCATCTTTCAGCTTTAATATATACCAACTCTGTGAGGTTGCCAACTGTAAGATCCCCATTTTGCTGATGGGAAAACTGAGACTCGGAGTGAGTAAGCTGGGCAGTGTGATAGGGCTGGGTTCAAACCCACAGAGCCCAGCCTCCTAGCCCATGCTCTGGCGCTGCCGCCACGTGGCATTTGGTCTGCTGGGCCTGAGACTCACATCGGCCTGTGCTGTCCCTGGGGTATTCCTGGAGCCATGGGTCCTGGGTGAGACCTTGGCCTCCACTCCTCACCCCATCCTTCCTCCTCAGGCTGCGGGGTCCCCGCCATCCAACCTGTGCTGAGTGGCCTCGCCAGGATCGTCAACGGGGAAGAAGCTGTCCCTGGCTCCTGGCCCTGGCAGGTGTCCCTGCAGGTGAGCGGGGTTCTGTGCGTGAAGGGGGAGGAACTGGGGGGTCAGCTGGGCAGGGGGCCACTGCCCGAGTCAGTGCTGCTGGTGTCCAGCACGTGCTGACCCTCCCCATCTTCCTCCAGGACAAGACCGGCTTCCACTTCTGCGGGGGCTCCCTCATCAACGAGAACTGGGTGGTCACCGCCGCCCACTGCGGTGTCACGTGAGGGCCCAGGGTCCCCAGGAGGTTTCTTTGGGGTGGTTTCTTCCAGCACTGAGGTCTTGCCCTTTAATGCCATTTCCCAGTTTCTTTTTGTTTGTTTCTCCTCCCCCGGGGTCTCCTCTCCCAGGCGAGGGTCTCCCCTGGAGCGGAGGGCAGGCTGCCCCTAGTCAAGCTGGACAACTAGTAGGCTTCAAGCCCCAACCCCGAGGTTCTCACCTGCCTGCCCGGAGGCCGCTTCGCATGCTCAGCAGCCTGAGCTGCGGCTTCCACGTCTGGCCGCCCGCCTCCCAGGTTCTAATTTTGAGATGTGCAGCAAATCCAGGTCCTGCCGGTCTCACGGCATCGCGCGGAAAACACAAGGCAAGCGAGACTGCACAGTGGAGACTCCGAGCTTCAAGCTCCGACTCACACCACCCCCCTGTGAGCACATGCACAAAGACACGCAGACCCACACACGCGTGCCGTGCCCCGATGCCATGCGCACNCGGCATCGCGCGGAAAACACAAGGCAAGCGAGACTGCACAGTGGAGACTCCGAGCTTCAAGCTCCGACTCACACCACCCCCCTGTGAGCACATGCACAAAGACACGCAGACCCACACACGCGTGCCGTGCCCCGATGCCATGCGCACTCCGTGCCCCACCTACCCGCCTCCAGCAGGAACCTCTCTTTTCTCTGGCTCTCTTCAGAACCTCCGATGTGGTCGTGGCTGGGGAGTTTGACCAGGGCTCAAGCTCTGAGAGCATCCAGAAGCTGAAAATTGCTAAGGTATGGTGGCCCCCAGGGTCGTCCAGGTTGTGACCCCAGGTAGGATGGTCCCTCAGGAGTGGCTGCCCACACTAAGTCCCAGACACTCCAGCTCCCCTCGGTTACCCCGATACCCCATCATGATGGAGCAAAGTAGAGGGCCAGGTGTGCGAGGCTCCAGGAAGGGAAGGTCTGCACCTTGAGCCTGGGCTGGCTGGGGTTCCTGGGGCCACAGGAGGAGCAGGCTGTTGTCCAGGGAGGGGCGCTGATGCCACGAGGGGTCTCCCGATGCCACCAGCTTCTTCCCTCCGTGACTTCTCCCCAGACCCCAGCGGCGGCTGTTTGTCTTCCCCCCCGCCCAAACACACACAGGTTTTCAAGAACTCCAACTACAATTCGTTAACCATCAACAACGACATCACCCTGCTGAAGCTGTCCACGGCTGCGAGCTTCTCCGAGACTGTGTCCGCCGTGTGCCTGCCCAGCGCCAGCGACAACTTCGCCGCCGGGACGATGTGCGCCACCACAGGCTGGGGCCTGACCCGATACACCAGTGAGTGAGGGGTGACCACGGGTGCGCTGGCTGGGAGGTGGGGAGCACAGTCGCTGACCACCCACCCTGCCCTTCCAGATGCCAACACCCCTGACCGGCTGCAGCAGGCGTCCCTGCCCCTCCTGTCCAACACCAGCTGCAAGAAATACTGGGGCACTAAGATCACCGACGCCATGATCTGTGCGGGCGCCAGCGGTGTCTCCTCCTGCATGGTAGGGCCTCCCAGCCTTGGGGGGGTTCAGGCCAAGGGCTTGGGCAAAGATGGAGGAAATGGAAGCTGTAGGCAGCCCTCTTTCAGGGCCTGCCATTCTCTTCCGGAGCATTCCTGCCGGAGTAGTTGGGAAGTCAGAGCTCCTGGAGAACCCCCGGTGACCTCAGCAGAGGGGTACTAGAGCAGGGGCCTCTGCTCTCAGAGCTTCAGGCTCTATGTTACAAGATGCCCTTGATATCCGCGTCTGAGCAGTGGCACCTCCTGACCTTGTGCAGTGCACAGCCTGGGCAGCAGGGCATGGCAGCCCTAAAGGCTCTCGAAGGGGCCTGGCAGACCTTCCTCTCTCCCTGTGGCCCCGTGGCCAGCAACACCTGTACTTTCCTCCTGTCAATCAAACCTGCCCTATTGAGCCTCTGTTATAGGACCCCAGGGGGTGACCCAGATTTCCAGGGGCACAAACCACAGGAGCTGCTGAAGTTTCTTTCGCAATCCTTCTAATATGCATGTGCTGAGCTTCCACTGGCTGTCTGGCCTGGGACTGGGTGCTGGGAACAACGTTCACGAGTCTAGGCTACCAGCTCCAAGCCCCCTCCTCCCTGTCCTACAGGGCGACTCTGGCGGCCCCCTGGTCTGCAAGAAGGATGGAGCCTGGACCCTGGTGGGCATCGTGTCCTGGGGCAGCAGCACGTGCTCCACGTCCACCCCCGGCGTGTATGCCCGCGTCACTGCTCTCGTCAACTGGGTGCAGCAGACCCTGGCCGCCAACTGAGCCCCCAGCCTCATGCTGGCCTCCCTGCCAACCTTGCTCCTACATAGCCTCAATAAACCGGTGGAAGACATGTTGATGGTGTCTGTGTCCTGTGCTGGGGTTTCTGGGAGTTCATTCTTCTCCTGAACTTGGAACTTCACTGAACCAGGTGGCAGGCGGTGTCCAGGAGGGCCCCTTGTTAGTCCACCTCCCACGATGGCCAGAAGGGGCGCACACAGATGAGGGGGCACCTTGGCCTCCCGCCTCCCACTACGGGGTCCTCACCCTTGACCCTTGGCTCCTTGTGCTCAAGGCCTGCCCTGGGGGTGGAGTCCGGTGCTGGCCCCACACACTTGTGACTCCAGGAAACTTTCCCAGGAGTGGCCCCCAAGGGCTGTCTCTTTCCCAGGCCCACGCTGCAGTCAGGTGCTTCTCAGCCCAAGGTCTTCTGATAAGGAGGGGATGGCGAGGCAGGCTGCGATTGGTGGGCTGGGGCAATATATTGGGGGTCCCTTGGGCAGACCCCATCTCCCCTGCTGAGCCACACACCATGGCCCTTCTCTGGGTTGTCCTTGGCTTCTTCCTCTTTGGCAGCAGCTTTGGTAAGTGCAGGGCTCAGGCAGGCCTGGCAGACCCAGGTCAAGCCTCGCCTCCACCCTGGCCCCCAACCCCAGAAGCAGGGGACGCGAGGGTCCAAGTCCTCATACCTTGAACCACCCCTGCCGCCCACCCCTCCAGGTGCCCCTCTGACCCTCCTTGGGCACCTACCCCTGGCTCCCCACTCCTCCGCTGGGCCTGGGCCCCCCTGGAGGTCCCTTGGACTTCTGATCTGGTCTCCTTCATTCGCTCAGAAGCCTTGGGGTGGTCTGGGCTCCTCTACCCTCCAAACATGCCACCAAGCCATGTGAATTCTGCCTCGGGGATGTTCCCCAAGACCATCCGTCTTGCCCGGCTGCTCCACCCTCTGGGTTTGGACACACTCCTGGGTTGGTGCCACCCCACCTGTGGCAATTGTTCAGTCTGACTCTTTGCTGTCCCATGGACTGCAGCACATCAGGCTTCCCTGTCCTTCACCATCTCCCAGAATTTGTTCAAACTCATGTCCATTGAGTCCGTGATGCCATCCAACCATCTCATCCTCTGCTGCCCCCTTCTCCCACCTTCAGTCTTTCCCAGCATCAGGGTCTTTTCCAATGAGTCAGTTCTTTGCATCAGGTGGCCAAAGTACAAGGTAATACCCTCACCCAAAGCTGCTCCCCCTGAAGACTCAGAGGCCATGAGAGCACCCAGGACTCACACAGGACATCCCAGCCTCTGGGAAAGGATCCTGGGCTCAGAGGGGATGGACACTCCCCTCAGGGCACACAGCAGGCTGGGGAGCCTGGGCCCCAACTGCAGAGACCCTCTGCTTCAGGGACCGTCCACAAGAGTGCCTAAGGGCAGTTGTCAGCTAGCCGGGAGGGGGCTAAATGTCTTGCAGCAGACAAAGCTCTGGGTGCCAGGGTGCCGCGGAGGCCTGGAAGAGCTGCGTCTGCACCCTGATCCCCCTTGAGGCACCATCTACAGACCAGCCACCCCGTCTCTGCCCCTCAGGCTGCGGGGTCCCTGCCATCGACCCTATGCTGAGCGGCCTCTCCAGAATTGTCAACGGGGAGGAGGCCGTGCCCGGCTCCTGGCCCTGGCAGGTGTCCCTGCAGGTGAGGGGGTGCTGAGGAGGGGCAGGTTAGACGGAGGGGGCTGAGGTGGGAGAGGCAAGGCTGACCCTCCCCCACCCCTTCCCCAGACCAGCTCCGGCTTCCACTTCTGCGGGGGCTCCCTCATCAGTGAGGACTGGGTGGTCACCGCCGCCCACTGCGGGGTCAGGTGAGGCCCCACTTCACCTGCTCAAAGGGACCACCTTTACCTCCCAGCCCCAAGCAGGCTCAGGGAGTGGGCACGGGGCGGGGGCTGTCTCTTATACACATCTCCTCTGCGACCCTCTTGCGTGGCCTCAGGATAGACCAGTCTCTATGCGACTTGAGAGGGGCTTCTGGAGATTCCTCTCCATTCGTTCTGGGTCCTAAGTCCCCATCTGGAGCCGAAGCTGGAACCTGAGGTGTCCTCTCCATTGCTGGCATGGAAATTGGG
>SJYT01022699.1:412719-426615 GCA_006410635.1 Cephalophus harveyi
TTTGCACCCCCACCCCCCAAATGCACGCCTGCGCCCCCCGTGGCCCCGCCCCCGTGGCCTGCCCAGCCCCCGCCGTCCTGCGCAGGTCTTCCAACACCCGCAGTGGGACCTGCGCACCGTGCGCAACGACGTGGCCCTGCTGAAGCTGGCGGCGCCTGCCCGCCTCTCCGCAGCCGTGGCCCCTGTCTGCCTGCCCAGCGCCGACACCAGCTTCCCCGCGGGCTCCCTGTGCACCCTCACCGGCTGGGGCAAGACCCGGTACAATGGTGAGTGTCCGTGAGGACTGCTCAGGGCCCAGACTCCTTCTGTGCTTCCAGCTAAGTCCTGAGCACAATCGTAAATCGCAACAATCAACCTTCCGTTTCTTTACTTAAAGAAAGCTAAAGTGAAGTCGCTGAGTCATCTCCGACTCTTTGCGACCCCCTCGACTGTAGCCCACCAGGCTCCTCTGTCCATGGGATTTTCCAGGCAACAGTACTGGAGTGGGTAACCATTTCCTTCTTGAGATGATCTTCCCGACCCAGGGATTGAACCCAGGTCTCCCGCATTGTAGGCAGAGGCTTTACTGTCTGAGAAGTCCACTTAACCCTCTTAATTAAAAACCTATCAAGCAACATATACCTAAAGTTTCCAAAGAAACACCTAAGTTCCAGCACCTAAGTGTCACCCCCTGTAATCTGCATGGAGGTAGAGTGAGAAGGGTGGGTGTGCCCAGCATCCCTGAAGTCTGCGCTGGGAGCCCACGATCCAGGCCGCCTTCAGGCCCGAGCGCCCAGGTTTCCCCTCCCTCTCCGACTCCAGCCTCCTCAGGCTCTTCCTCGTGTCCTGAGTTCCTCCACCACGGCCACAGCCTACCAGCTGGTCCTTTAACACAACGCGAGCAGCCAAGACAGGGCAGAACAGGGAGGTGCTCCCTCATGGGTGCCCCCAGCGTCCCCAGGCAGAGGAGGACTGGGGAGGAGGGACGGCGCCTCTGCCCACACGCAGGGCCTGGCTGGCCCGGGACGCAGGGGCCCGGCAGGCAGGACTTGCTTGACCAACTGTGCTGGGAGCGCAGATGCATTGCCTGGTGTGGAACTGGAGAGGGACCGCCTCCCAGACTCTTGGAAGGTGGCGCTCAGCACCCACAATTGTGATGGAGGAGGACCACACTGTGGGAGGGCGGGGTTCCGGCGAGCGCTGGTCTCCTCTCCCTGGGCCCTGACCCCACACCCTCTGTCCTTCTAGCCTTCGATACCCCTGACAAGCTGCAGCAGGCCACCCTGCCCATCCTGTCTAATGCTGACTGCAAAGAGTTCTGGGGCAGCAAGATCACCGACGTGATGATCTGTGCAGGGGCCAGCGGCATCTCTTCCTGCATGGTACTGCCCGCTACCCTGCCCGCCCTCACAGCTTCCCCCGTCAGGCCAGGAGGGCCGTCCCCTCTGCCACCACCTCCTTACCCTCATGCCCTGCCTGGTGTCCCAGTGAAGGCGTGGACCAGCACTATCAGAGGCCCCTGGTGAGAGCTGGCTCTGACCAGGCGTGGTATGGTGCTTCCAGAGGGATTTAATTTCATAGCAACCGCACAAGATGGACATTTCCATCCATTTTACAGGTGATGGGGAGGCTGAGAGGATCAGCCCCCGCCCCAGGCCCCCCAGGAGTAGGGGGCAGAGCTGCCATCTGAGCAGGTCCGAGTGTCTGTGCACAACCTCTGGGCCCCCACTTGTCCTTGGTGTGCATCCCCTGGAGTAGGCCAGGTCTGGGCACAATGGGGCCCTGGCACCTTCTTTCTGGCTTGGACACAAGTCCTGTCTCCTCCTGCAGGGTGACTCAGGTGGCCCCCTGGTCTGCCAGAAGGATGGAGCCTGGACCCTGGCGGGCGTCGTGTCCTGGGGCAGCAGCCGGTGTAGCCCATTCTTACCTGGCGTGTATGCCCGGGTCACCAAGTTCATTCCCTGGATTCTTGAAGTTCTGGAGGCCAACTGAGCCTCTGCCCCACCCCAGCTCCCATCTGTGTAAAACCCAAATAAAACTGCTTGCATCTTCACCTCTGCGTCTTCACCAGGCTGGATGAAAGGTGGGAGGGTGGTCGCCCTTCCTGAGGACCCTCTGGAGTTCAGAGCTGAGAGGGCTGGCAGATCGCCCAGCCCTATGACCTTCTTCACGGAGATGGGGAGTGAGGCCCAGATTCACATGCACCATGATGACAGCTGGTCCTCTTGCGGGAGGAGGGCACGGCAACCCACTCCAGTGTTCTTGCCTGGAGAATCCCATGGACAAAGGAGCCTGGTGGGCTACAGTCCACGGGGAGTAGAGTCCACAAAGAGTCAGACATGACTGAAGCAACTTAGCAGGCACTGGTCCCCTACCTCCCAACTTGGAAGCCAAGTCTCAGTATAATTCAGATGGAACACTTGTGGAGAAATTCCACAAGCTGAAATTAAGAGCTCCTAAGGGCTAAGTTCTGGACGGGGCTGTGAAAGAGGGTTTCTCTGCATGGAGTCCTGTGTCCCCCAGGGGTGCCTGCAGTGGGGGGCTCTCTGCCTTTAGATGTGGGGGCCCCAGCACAGCTCACTGGCTCCTGGAGCAGCTCCCGCCCCTGCACCCGCCTTCCCCTTGGCCACTGCTGGGAACCCGGCTGGATTTCCATCAGACCTTGGCGCTAGTTGTGCCCTTGGCCACACACACTCTGAGCCTTTCTGGCTGCAGGGCTCCGCCGGACACTGCTCTTCAGCCTCCTTCCAGCAGCCCGGGCTCCCTACCTCCTCTTCAGGCCCAGCCCTGCTCCCCCAGGCCTTCGTTTTCTTTTGAAGAGACCTACTTTCTCTTCACCCTTTTCACAGCTTCAGCCTGAAACCCCTGGAAACCCCTCAACCTGGCAGCCCACCTGTGGCAGACCTGCCTTCCCACCTGGCCGCCTTGACTCTCATACCTCAGGAGGGTGCTTTTCATTTTAAATTTTATTTAAATGTAGACTATTAGTCAAATGATTGGAAAATCAATAATGAAAAATAGTTTCTTAGGGTTTTCTCCTGGTGCAGAGAACATACCCCCAGCCACGCTTGCCCTGTCGGGGGGACGTGGCCCCCTCACTAGTCAGCCCAAGGGGTCCCCTGAGGCCGTGTGGGTGGTGAGGCCTGTGGACCCCAGCCTGGCCCCCCTGGGCCCGCAGTGCGCTCGGGAGAGACTGCTAGCCCTCATGGCCTCGGCTCTGCTGGGGCTCCGCCGGGAGGCCCGCCCCACCTCCTGGCCCATCATAAATACACACGCTGCCCTGCGCAGTCTGGGCGCCTGGCCCCGTGTGGCGCGGCAGCTCTCTGGGCCGTGCCGCCCTGCCCTCCTGCGCTTGCCCCTCCATGGGCGGCACTCAGGCGGCGGCCAACTGGCCCAGGACGCGGCGGAACTGCTGGGTGCTGTGGCCCAGCTCCTTGACCCGGTCCACCATGTCCTGGGCGGCGGCGGGCGACGGGTACTGCAGGGCAGCGGCCTTGGTGGTGGCCACGATGCCGCGCAGCAGCTCGCACAGCAGGTTGCTGTAGTGGGTCACCTGGCTGCGCACATCAGCTGCCTGGGCCTGCCGCGACAACGTGTCCCCGATGAACACCAGCTTGTGCGCGCTGAGGATGACGAACTTGCTGTGCGCCACGAAGATCTTGGGCGGCTGGTTGGTGGCCACGGCGGTGAAGAAGGCGTCCACGGCGTTGGTCAGCGTGGTCAGGTTGGCCTCGCACTGCTCCAGGTAGAAGAGCAGCAGCTGCCGGTCTGAAGGCCCCAGGCCGCCTGGCCGTCCCGGCACCGCAGCCTGAGCCGGCGTCCAGCTGGCCAGGTCATGCTCTATGGGCCGCGACACCTCTTGCTCCAGCCGCTCGAACTGCTTCAGCTGGAGAGAGGTACAGCAGAGTGAAAAGCAGGCCATGGAGCGAAAGGACAAAGCCCAGCGGCAGAGCGAGGGCCCCCGGTCAGAGGCCCGCACTGGCCTCCCTGGCCCCACCCGCCCAGCCTGCCCTCAGACATTCTCCAGACGGCCTTCCCACTCATCTCCAGAGGTGGCAGGCCCTGTGTGTCACATCTCTGAAAAGACAAAAATGCCAGAGAGGGGGCCGGCTGAGCGGCGGCGGGGTGAGGGGGTGCGGTCTCCTGGTTCGGATGCCGCTATCCAGTCATCTCAGACACCATCCCTGGGGGACTGGGAGGAGGGGATGCACGCGACACTTTCTTTCCAACTTCCCATCAATCTCTAAGTATTCCAAAATGAAAAGTTAAAAAAAAAAAAAATTCTCCTTAACGTATGCAGCGTGAAAAGATTCAAATACACGAAGCAGAAAAGAAGAGAGTTATCACCTAGAGTAACATGCACCCTGAAATCTGTTAAATCTCTGGTGAATTATCCTTTTAGAACTATATACTGAAGTATTCGCAGATGAAACGATGTAAGGCCTTTACAACAATGTGGTAGACAAGTCGCTGCCCTGAGAATGATGGGCTGGGGAAGCCTGGGGCTCCTTTTCTCCAATGAGTTTACCTGGGGGGTTATTTTCTTCAATTTTATACATGTATTGAATCTCTCACAATAAAAATGTTAAGTATTTGCCTATTTCAGAAAAAATTCCCACCCATAACTAGTGAATATTCTACAAAGGCGTTTTCCTTTAAACACAAATAGTCCCTTTCCCTCTTGAATTAGAAAATTGGAGGACTTCCCTGGTGGCCCCATGGTTAAGACTATGCTTCCATTGCAGTGGGTGCAGGTTTGATCTCTGGTCGGGAAACTAAGATCCTACAAACGGCCCTCCCTCCCTGCCCACAACCCCAGGAAAAGATAAAAACTGGAAACATACAGTGTACTAAGAGTTGACTCATTGGAAAAGACTCTGATGCTGGGAGGGATTGGGGGTAGGAGGAGGCAGGAGAAGGGGACGTCAGAGGATGAGATGGCTGGATGGCATCACTGACTCGATGGTTTGAGTGAACTCCGGGAGTTGGTGATGGACAGGGAGGCCTGGCATGCTGCGATTCATAGGTTCCCAAAGAGTCGGACACAACTGAGTGACTGAACTGATATATACATATATTAAATATATATATATAGCCTAAAATATATATTAAATATATACACATATTATAACCTACCTTTAACACCCAACAATAATGGGCTGTTCACTTCCTGTTAGTGAGTACACATAAGCCATGTGAAAGAAGTCCCCACCAGCAGCAGCTCTGGCCTGGGTGTTAGCAGTGTGGACTGACAAGTCCTCACCCCAAGCTGGTTCTGACTGGGTGGCTGTGACCAGCCCTGCATAGACTCAGGTTTCAGGCTTTATTTAATTAGCAAACCAGTGTGACACTGACCCTCGCACTTGAAACCCTGACTTTCCCTCTTAGCTGGCTACTTGGTGAAACTCAGTTGGTTCTCTTGTCCAGCGTTGAGAATATGCTCATTTTTTTGCGGCTTTATCTCCAATGAGTCCTTTTCAATCTTTGACAGATTCTTAACAGCTACATCATATTCTACTGTCCGAATGGCCACACTTTATTCAGCCTACACTCCACAGGTAGGTATTTGGTGGTGGTGGGGTCTCCAGAGTTTTCACTTATGTGGATATGGAACAACAAACACTCCTGTCAACACATTTTATGTTCCTATGCCCCTCTCTTAGAAACTCAAGTTCTTTAGTTTCTCAAACACGCTCCTTTTGTTTCAGCTTCTAGTAATTTATCTAAATGGCTGACCAGGTATGTGAAGAGATTTGTAGTCAGCACAGATTTATTTACAAAAGTAACTCTGGGAACAAACTAAATGTCCACCAACATGAGTCTGGTTAAATAAATGCTGCAAGAGTAGAGCAGAAGGCAGAGAAGACAAAGCATATGTCCATTTCCTAAGTCAGTGGAGATTCCATTCATAGCCAGTCATTAACATCTGTACCTTGACTGCACATGTTCTGTGTGCCCAGCACCTCCTAAGCATTATATATTGTTTACTCATTTAATTCTCACACTGACCCCAAGATGGGTATAACTATGTCCCCTACTTTGCAGCTGGAGAAACGTGGCTTTGAAAACCACACCCCAAGTCCCCAGTCTCAGGGTGAACCTGGTGGGCTCTCTTCTAGACCACCCTTCCCCATGCTCAAGGAATGGGAAATGAGGGAAACTTTCTGGGTGATGTTTTCCGTGTTGATTTTTTACCAGACTGTATTTTAATTTTTAAAATCTCCATAATCAGAATAAAACTCCCTAAAAAAAAAAAAATCCCTTTCCTATTCTATGGAAACAAGCCAAAATATGAGGAAAATTCTACGTCCTCAGATAAACACAGCAGTGTTTTTCACAATAAGAAAAACTGGGTACAAAGTAAACATTCAACTATAACTGATGTAAGTTAACTTTAAAAACAATTTATGGTCAATATTTAATGCCACGGAAACGTCCTGAGATGAAAGCAGATGTAACTGTTTTCATTCACGTCTCAGCCACGGATGGAGGACCCTTCCAAGGCCAGAGCAGGAATGGAAACCAGCCCCAGAGCATGGCGACTGCCCCCGAGGGCGAGTGGCTTCCTTTTTGCTTTCACACTTTTCTGCGTGTGCTAAGATACCCGCCACGATGACTGACAATAACCTACACAAATCCTGCCGACACATGCGGACAGCTTTGCGGGAGAGCGGGGCGGGGAGGGTCTGGGAGCCCTCGAGGGTCAGCTAGCAAAACAGACTCTCAAGACGACAGTGCCAGGAAAGGCTGCGAGCCTGGGCGCCCTCACCTGCTGCAGCTCCAGCTGGCCCTTCCCCTGCCGCATGATGTTGCCCTTTTCCAGCAGCTCCTTCTGTGTCTTCTCGAACTCTTCCTTCCCCTGGAGGAGAGACACAGGATGGAGCTGAGCCACAGCGCCCAGGCCAGGGCGTGCACTGAGCCCAGCGGCCACTGGGGGCGCTGCGGCCATGCGCAGAGTGAGGGAGGGGCTCGGGGTGATGCAGCAGGGCCCCGGGCCTCCTTCAGCTCCAGCCCTCAGACCGGCACCGGCCATGCGCGTCGGCTCGGGTGAGGAAGGGGCGGGTGCCCAACCACGCGGTCAGGCCCCGCCGCCCCGCCCTGCCCCCTCGGCGGGAATCACGTCCGGGCCGTCCCCTGGGGTACACAGTCTGCCCGCCCACCCCTGACCGCTGTCCCTGGGACGCCCACTCGGCCGGCACCCGGGCCTCCATTCAAAGGCCCAGCCGGG
The DNA here is from genome assembly GCA_006410635.1 of Cephalophus harveyi. NCBI lineage: Eukaryota > Metazoa > Chordata > Mammalia > Artiodactyla > Bovidae > Cephalophus > Cephalophus harveyi. Next base: position 419,927 of record SJYT01022699.1, read on the forward strand.
CCCACCGTCCGTCACCTCGCTGTTCCCCTTCTCCTGCTAGGATCTTTGCTTTTGCTTGTACTTCAGGATTCACCTCCCCAAACAGGACAAGCTGCAGGCGTCAGACAAGCCCTGCCCTTGCAGGTGACCGGCAGCCAACCCTGGGGGGCACTGCAGGACTCCTGATGGTGCGGCCACATGGGTCCAAGGGCCTGAGACAAGGAGGGTGGGACTCCAGGGGCCCAGCTGGCCTGGAAAGTGAGGAGGGCACAGGGACTCACCAAGACCTTGCCGGGACCCACGTCTACCTTTGGCCATGAAAGCCTTCTGTGGGGGGATCAGGGGCCCTCCCCAGGGCCCAGGCGCACCCACCTGCAGGTGCACGTAGTCATAGTCCTCCATCCAGCCCCCCTCGCTGTTCTCGTACTGCCCATCAGGAGAGTCCTGGGAGGTGAACTTGGGGGGCGAGGGCAGGGGCCGGGACTGGATGCTGCTGGCCTTGTCGGTGGGGTTGGGGTGCAGGGGGCCACCCCCCTCCGGCCCTGGGACAGAGGCCTTGGTCCGTCTGAAGAGCAGCGAGGCGTTGCCATGCAGGAAGGAGGCCAGCTGCTTGGCGTCCTCAGGCACCGCCCGCGAGCAGGCCACCAGGCGGTCCAGGTCTTCGGGGGTGGCCCCCAGGCCTCCCCGGCCGCTGTCGAGGGCTTGGCCGTGGGCCACCAGCGTCTGGTACACATCCTCCATCTTCTGCAGCTGCCGGCTCAGCTTGGCGTGCAGCGTGCGGTCGGAGGTGTGCGTGGCGTTGCCCACCGCGCTGCGGGCGAACTCCAGCAGCTCATGGACGGCTGCGTGGACGGCGGCCACGGCGGCCCGCAGGTCCACAGCTGGAGGCTCCTGAGGCTCGGGGGGCCCGCGTCGGCCCCCGCACCCGCCTGCACTGCCTGCCAGGTCCAAGAGGTGGGCCACGGTGGCACTCACGCCCTGCTGCAGGCGGGTCAGGGCCTCCACAGCCACCTCCAGCTCCAGGGGCTCACGGCCCGGCACCGCCGCCTCCAGGGAGGAGGCCGACTGGCTGCTGCGGGTGCTGCCGGTGCTCGAGGCCGACAGGCGCTTGGCATCGGCCGGGGCCTCCCGCTCGGCCGCAGGGGGCACCGAGTACACGCCAGCGTCTGCCGCGCCGCTGCCGGCTGCCTCAGGGGGCAGGAGCCGATCCCGGGGCACGTCGTAGAGGGCGCTGGGGCCGGGCCGCCGCAAGCCTGGGGGCACGTCGTAGAGGTCGGGGGCTGGGGGCGGCACGTCGTACACCTCCTCGGCCGGCGGGGAGTCTGGCGGGGGCGCGGCTAGGACCAGTGGGTGGCGGGTTGGGTCGAAGGGCTTGGCCTTGGCGAAGGCGGGGGGCACGTCGTAGGTCTCCTCCCGCAGCAGGGGGCCGTCGGGCACGTCCTTGCTCACCGAGGGAGGGACATCGTACACCTGGGGGCCGAGAAGCGGTCACGGCTGCCCGTTCACCTGCCCCACCCCCCACCCTGGACCTACGGGTGGACCCAGGCATCTGCGCGCACACAGCCCGGCGCTCGAGCGCCGCGATTCTTCTTCCTGCAGGTTACGCTTCAGAGCCCGACTCTCGGGCCAGACCAGAGCACAAAATCCCGGCCCCACTGCTTACTAGCTGTGTGACCTCAGGCGCTGGGTGCACCTCTGTGCCTGTACGCTCGCCTAGGAGAGAATGCCCTCACGGGTTTATTGTGAGGACTACACGATTTAATCCTCTGTATAACTGCAAACACTCAGGGAGAGGTCAGCTATCACACCACTACCACCCCCACCATCAATACCACCACCACGGGGATATTCTCTATCTCTACTCTGTCTCTCGGCCGTATCCGACTCTTTGTGACCCCATGGACTGTAGCCCTCCAGGCTCCTCTGTCCCTGGGATTCTCCAGGCAAGAATACTCGAGTGGGTTGCCATGCCCTCCTCCAGGGGATCTTCCTGACCCAGGTATCCAACCTGCACCTCTTACGTCTCCTGTGTTGGCAGGCGGGTTCTTTACGGCAGATATTAATAGGTGGCTGAGCCACCTGCGTGGTGTACTCAGGGCGCTGATACCCTGGTTTGCTCAGGACAGTCCTGGTTCACGCCCGAGGCCCCTTCTAATTATTCATCCTCCTCCTCCCACTCTGAGAAGAATCCTGGTTCGGATGGTGCATTCTGTGGTCCCCCTGCTATCCCATGTGACCCTCTCAAGAACCTCCTGGAGAACGCCCTGCAGAGGAAGGACACCTTCCCTGATGAGGAAGCCGAGGCTCGGAGGGGTGCCTGGTTTCCACCCCTATCACAGAGGTACTGGAGGCAGGTCTCTGGATCCCCCTGCTCTGCAGGGCCCCACTGCAGAGCGCACACAGTCACACCCAGCACCCTGTAGGGCTGCAACATCCCCACCGCGCTCACCGCATGGTGGCTGGCTGGTGGCAGGCCTTTCTCCACACTGGGGGGCACGTCGTACACATCCAGCGAGGGATCCCGGCCGTTGGGACCCTTGATGGCCATGGGGGGTGTGTCGTATACCTGAGGGCAGGAGAGGTGCAGTAATGCAGGGGCCAGGGCCACCTGAGGGCAGGGAGGGGGACCTCAAGCTGCACCCCATGGCCCCCCCAGCCGGGCCTGGACAGCACAGCGCCCCGGGCAGAGGGAGGACAGGACCCCGCCACCAGCCCGGACACCCACCTCCTGGCTGCACTGGCCGGGCAGCAGCCCACGCACGGGGGGCACGTCATAGATGTCCTGGGGCCCGGGGGCCAGCAGGTGGCGCGGGATGTCGTACTCGTCCTGCTCAGGCGGGGGGGCCTCAAACACGTAGCCCTGCCCGACACGGGTGGGCACCACCACCTGCGGGCAGATGGCCGCCCATCACCTCCAGCCCTGAAGACCAGCCTCCACGACCCCCTCTGGGAGATGCCACCGCCTGACGTGAGCAGGACACACGCGAGGGGCCCCCAGAACCGAGGGTGTGCACGTCCCTCATAGTCCTCGCCTTCCCGTCAGTGAAGCAGCGCGCGAGGACTACAAGGACCCCACTGTTGGCTGAGAGCCATCTGGTGTGGCAGGACACAGGAAAGGAGTCCACAGCCCAGTGACTCGCAAGGCTCCAGAGGCACCTACACGTGGGCTGAGGAGGGGGCCACCCCTGCCCGGGTTGCCCCTGCCGATGGTGCCTCCAGCCACACTGTCCACAGGGCAGCCTGCCTGCGGGGCTGTCCCCACTGGAGGGCCCAGCAGCCATTTTCCGGCTCCAGACGATGGGGGTGGTGGTGCCAGGCGGGAGGAGGAGGGGGCCTGCAGGCGATCCTGGGGGTCAGGGCCTGGGGCCTCCTTGCCCTCCTCATCCCCCACATCCCTGGGGGATTCCTGGGAAGAGGCCACTGAGAACTCCCAGCGCCCAGAGCCAGTTCTACCGCAAACAGCAGGACAGAGGCTGTTCTGGCAAGTTGTGTGTGGGTGTGAGGAACGATGGAGACCGGAACCAGGACCCCTGCTCCCCACAGCACCACACCCCCGGGGCTGCAGAGACCATCCTCCACGCACCCAAAAGGACAGGGCCTCGGCAGGGAGGTCTCCCCTCCCGGTGCCCTTCTCTGGGCCAGCTGGTGGGCAGCCTCCTCCTGTGGGGCACTGGCCCTGCGGGACTGGTAGGCCCCAGATCTGCTGACTGGGCAAGGGCACACCTCCTCCACACGGCTCCCAGCTCATCCCTCTTGACAAAAAGCTCTTCTGCCCCCTAATCAAAAGGGAGGTGGGAGGTCCGGGAGGCGGTGACTCAGGCGCTTCCCACACACGTCCCTGGGGACCGCGGGGCACCACGGGGCGGAGGCAGGCCTGCCCCGGCGCTCACGCCCCAGAGCCCTGCGCCCCCAAAACCCTGCGCCCCGGGCTTGCGTCCCTAGAGCTCTGCGCCCCAGAACCCCGCGCCCGCTCCGCAGCCTGCGCGGGCTGGGCGCCCCTGGAGTAGCACGGCCCTTGCTGGTCGGAGGCACGGCGGGCGGGGCTCACCCGCGGTGTCCCCGCCCCCGGCGCGTCTGCGCGCGGAGCGGGCGGCCCTTCCCAAGCCTGTCCCTCCCCTCCAGCCGCAGACTTGAGTCTCCTCCAAGGCTATTTTCAGACGCTGGACCCGGCCACCAGCAGGCTGGGGCGGGGGGGGCGGCTGGCGGGACATGGCGGATCGGCGGGGCCCTGAGGCGAAGCCCAAGGGGACCCCGGGACCAGAGGTGTGCCCCGGCTTCTCCACGCCGACCAGCACCGCCTCTGCCCGCGCTGATGGGAGGGCAGGGCGCGGGCCTGACCAGGCCTGCGGCTGAGTCAGGAACGGTGAGCAGCCATGCTGGCTGACAGATGTCTCTGTTAAAGGGCAGAGCAGGCGGCCACGGTGGGGTGGGGGTGGGGGGCTCGTCAGGGAGACCCACGCCCCTGAGAGGAGCCCCTAATCACAGGCTGCCAGCTCCACACCTGAGGCCCCATCGGCAGACCTGGCGCCCCAGGCGTAGGAGACACAGTGCCCAGCCCACGGCCCACATGCTCCCTCATGCACACATCTCAAGGCACAGGAGACACACGCAGAGGCCGAGAAAACACACCCAACAGCCACAGCCAGACACACATCCACACCACGGACCAGGCAGGTGCCATAGGGCGCTGTCAGGAGACAGAAGTGAGGCTGAAAGCTCCCAAGACCCCGGGACCCGGCAAGCGCCCTGCTGCCTTCTGTCCCAGCCGACCACTGCCGGGCAGCTTGCCCCCGTTCTGGGCAATGGGTGTCACCCCATGCGACCCAGGCCAGCCTGTCTGGCACCTCCGGCCCCAGCCCCACCTAAGAGCCTCAGCTTTCTGTTCCGGGGTGCCGAAGGACAGAGGCCCAGACCTGACATGGGTCCCTCGCTCCTGAGGAGCGAGGCTGAGCTGTGTCTGCAGCTCTGACCCAGAGGCGCTCACCCAAGACTGGCCTCCTCCTCCGGGGCCTCGGCTCCCTAAGCCATGCCCCAGCCCCAAAGGGTGCTGACTCCCGAGGTGGCCCTGACCTGCCCCGAGCCATGCGGGCCGCCCTGCTCCAGGCTGCAGGCAGGTCGCTGTTCCCGGGCGCCCGCCTCATCACTCACCTTCTGTTTCCCTGGACCCAAGGCCCTACCGACACTCTGCAGGGAGGGTCCCCCTCAGTCCAGCCAACCTCCAGCCCTAGAACCAGGGGCCTCAGTTTCCCAGGCTTCTGAAAGCACAGCCTGAAATGTGGGCACAGATGAACACTGCAGGATGTTTACAGTCTTGCAGTTTGTTACAGAGACACTCACCATCAGAAGCCCCTTGGAGCCTGTCCCCCAAAGGGGGTGACAAGCAAAACTGGGGGCAGTTGTAGTCATGCTTAGGGACCCAAAAAAATGCTTCTGGTATCTAATGCCAGATTTATAACCTCAAAGGCGAAAGTCTGTACCAATCTGTGAAAGACGAGTAGTTCACTAGACAAAATACGCTAAAATCCCCCAGTGAGCTCGTCTCGATTAGGGAAGCTCCTCTCCAGGTGTTCTCATACATTACGCACCTGCCGGTGATAAGCAGGCACGGCTTTCACAACTATGAAGTAAAAGCAGATGCAATCGAGGCTGCCCACGCCAGGAGCAGTGAGGCTTCTCAGGGGAGGGCAAGGTTCCTGGACACAGAGCCTTACTTTCTGGGCCCCCAGCCAGGTCGGGGCCCCCAGGGACACCGGCTCTGAGCAACCTCCTCAGTGGGCACGCGGGGGGAGCTCACCAGCTGGGGGAACCCAGAGAGCAGTCTACGAGCAAGCCGCGTGCATGGGAGGGAAACAGGACCCACAGCTAAACGTCCACAGCCCGCAGTGGGGCCTCGCTGCGTCTCCGGGGCGGGGGCTTCTACTGTGTCTGACTTCAAAGCTGTGCCAGGACAGGCCTGCCTGCAGAGGCTTGGAAAGGAGAGGGCAGGCGGGGAGGGTGCCTGCCCGGGGAGTGTGTGCAATGGAGCTGTGTGGGTGTGCGTGGGTGACTCTGGCATGTCCCCAGGCTCACCAGCCAGTTAACGCCCCCTCACCCCCACCCCAAGCCACTGTGCAGCAGTCCCTGTCTGGGCCGCCCCAGCCCAGCCCCAAGCCTGTCCAGCCAGGCGGTGGAAGGAGCAGGCAGAGACAAGGGGCCTCTGCCTAGGCCTCCCGGCTGCCAAGCTCTGCCTATGGCAGGTCCAGGGCAACATACACGCTGGACTGCTGCCCAGCTGGCATCTTGGCCCCGGGCCAGCAGAGCACAGAGGCCCGGTGCCGTGAGGAGAGTATCCTCAGACGGGCGGCTCTGGGCAAGACATGCACTCCAGTCCCGCTCCTTCCACAGCAGACGGCCTGGGGGTGAGGGGCGTGTGGGCAGGTCGGGGTGCCGCTAGGGTGCTGGGCTCCCGTCTCCCGTGGGCAAGAGTGAGAGGCCCTCTCAGGGCGGCCATACGGTCCAGCAGGCAGTGTCCGCCCCTCAGTCCAGGAGTCACGGGCAGGTCACCCTGCGGCTTCTGCAGCTCGCTGCCATGGCCCGGGAGACGGTCGGGTGTCTGGAGGACGAACTCACCGCCGAGGGGCCCCTGGGCGCCCCAGCACTCACTGGCAGACCTCCCCCAGCCCCTTCTCCGTGCCCTGCCGGCTGGCGCTCATGCAGCCACTGTCCTAGCC
>SJYT01022703.1:10827-51750 GCA_006410635.1 Cephalophus harveyi
AAGGAAAGATATAAGCACCTGAATGCAGAGTTCCAAAGAATAGCAAGAAGAGATAAGAAAGCCTTCTTCAGTGATCAATGCAAAGAAATAGAGGAAAACAACAGAATGGGAAAGACTAGAGATCTCTTCAAGAAAATTAGAGATACCAAGGGAACATTTCATGCAAGGATGGGCTCGATAAAGGACAGAAATGGTATGGACCTAACAGAAGCAGAAGATATTAAGAAGAGGTGGCAAGAATACACGGAAGAACTGTACAAAAAAGATCTTCATGACCCAGGTAATCATGATGATGTGATCACTAATCTAGAGCCAGACATCCTGGAATGTGAAGTCAAGTGGGCCTTAGAAAGCATCACTATGAACACAGCTAGTGGAGGTGATGGAATTCCAGTTGAGCTGTTTCAAATTCTGAAAGATGATGCTGTGAAAGTGCTGCACTCAATCTGCCAGGAAATTTGGAAAACTCAGCAGTGGCCACAGGACTGGAAAAGGTCAGTTTTCATTCCAATTCCAAAGAAAGGCAATGCCAAAGAATGCTCCAACTACCGCACAATTGCACTCATCTCACATGCTAGTAAAGTAATGCCCCTCCCTCTTATCTCTTAGGAAATACAAGGGTTTTCAGAGCCCTGAGCCAGGAACAGGGACAAAGACCAAATATATATTTTCTATTATAAATCGCAATATCACACAGGTAAATCACCAAGACCTGCAGAAATGAGAGCTGAGGGTGAGAAGAATTTAGACTAGATAATGGAAGAGTAAAGACAATGAGTACCAACCGCAGCACTGAAAGAATAACTGCAAAACTGAGATCTGTCATTCACCCCACTAACCATCATTTTCTGAGTATCCTCTCAGGAAGACAGGCCAACCAGGAACCATGGAGTCTGAAAATGCACGAGAAGTGAATCTCTATGAAAGACTTTAGGTCCATTTGTGTCTCTAAAAATGACCCAATTTCATTCTTTTTTATGGCTGAGTAAAAGCCATAAAAAAGATGAACCTACTTGCAGGGCAGGAATAGAGATGCAGACATAGAGAATGGACATGTAAACACGGTCCAGGGGGAAGTGGAGGTGGAATGAATTGGAAGATTGGGATATATATATATATATATATATAATAATATATATATACATATACACACACACACACTGCTGCTGCTGCTAAGTTGCTTCAGTCGTGTCTCACTCTGTGTGACCCCATAGACAGCAGCCTACCATGTGTAAAATAGATAGTGAGAAGCTGCTGTGTGGCACAGTGAGCTCAGCTTGGTGCTCTCTGATGATCTAAAGGGGTGGGATAGGGAGATTGGAGGGAGGTTGGGGGGAGAAAAAAAAAATATATATATATATATATGATTCACTTTGCTGAACAGCAGAAACTAACACAACATTGTAAAGCAAATATACTTCAATTAAAAAAAAAAAAACAAGTGAATCTGTACAGTGCAAGCAGTGGAGTATGGAAGGTTTGTAAGTGTATTGCTCAGATCTTCCTTCAAGCAACTGCCCCAGGTCTACACTAGCTACAGTGCCTAACGGTCTCCGCAGCACTGGGACAGAGGACACATTCTCCACGGGAAGCTTCAGCCAGTGATTGAGCATAGTGAAGTTCTGCTGCTGCTGCTGCTAAGTCGCTTCAGTCTCTTGCTATATCAACCCAGTGCAGTTGAGTTCTAAGTCATCTATGCTCTGAAGCTCTCCATTGAACTGGCCAGGACTACTCTTTAAGGCTCTTCTGCATTCTTCCTTTTTTCCTTCCTTTCATAAATGTCAGATCTTCACAGGTATGAAGACTTTTCCCATCTATTGCTATTCCTTTCTCCCATTTATCTTTATTACCTTTATCTTTTACCTCCAATAAATCTTTCATGCTTCTAATTCCATCTTGGCATCTGCTACCCAGACAAGCAAAGCTGATTCATATGGTCACTTGATTTATGACAGATACAAGTGCAGTATACTAAGAAATGTCCAAATAAAACATTGGACAAATGAAATATGGGAAAAACATAAATCTGACTCTTGCTCTGCTTCAACACTGAAGTCAATTCTAGATGGATTTTAAATCTAAATGTTGAGAGTAATAAAAGGATTTTTTTCAAGCAAGACCAGTAACACCAACAATAAATGAAAAGTTTGAGAAAGTGGATTTCATTAAAAATAAGAACAGCTAATTATGAAAACACATCACTCAGAGAGTGAAAAGGCAAGGCTCTAAATGAAAGAAGATACTTGTGATTTACATATCCTATACAGAGCTCATGTCCAGAATCTATATCAAATTCCTTTAAACCAGCAACAAAAAGATAACCCAAGTTTTAGGAAAGGAGTATATTCATTTCCCATAGCTACTAGAACAAATTACCACAAACTTAGTGACTTAAAAATGACAGAAATTTATTCCCTCACATTTCTAGAAGCATAAAATCATGTTCACTGATCTGAAATCAAAGTGCTGGCAGGGCTGCCCTCCCTCTGGAAACTGTAGAGAAGAACCTCCCCTAACTGCTGATGACTGATGGCATTCCTTGGATTGTGGCCGCATCACTCCAATCTCTGCCCCTGTAGTCACATTGCTTTCTCTTCTTCTCTCTACCTTCTCTTCTTCTATGTCAAATCTCCCACTGCTTGCCTTATAAGAATACATGTGATTGCATTTATAACTCACCCAGATACTCCAGAATTATTTCCCATCACAAGATTCATAATCACATCTGTAGTACCCCTTTTTACAGATAAAGTAACATTTACAGGTTCGGGGATATATTTGAGGGCCATAATGCAACCTTCTTCCAGGCACAAAGGGTTAGGACAAGCACTTGACAAGAATATTCAAATGTCTGTCAAATTCTCTCAGGTCACTTCCAATTCCAAAATTCTATCATCCTGTGAAAATCAGAATTCTTACAGTTAAATATTATAAAAAACAAACTGACAGTCTTTCTATGCTATAGTTATTATTGTTTGGGGGGATAATTTAGAAGGTTTTTTATTGTTAAAAACAGAGGTGATGAAAGAAATAAAATATTAGATACTGAGAATGAAAAAGATATTAAAAATATGGACTCAAGGGAGAAAGAAAAAAAAACTACAAATAATATAAAAACTTTATACTTTGAGCTAAAGACTACAAGTTTCCCAAGATGATGACTGTGAATAAATCTATTTCCCTGTGAAAAATCTCAAAATTATCCCCTTGGTGTGACAGAATCCTAAACAGATGAGCCAGCAGATTTAAATCCCTGTGCTTTGCATCTGGGAGAATAAACATTCTACTGACCCCAATTAGTCCTCTTATAAGGAAGGCTTCATTTAATATGATCAAAAAAGCAAAGAACCACCAACTTAGAGAAGAAACTTGAATAGTCAAACTCTATATGAGAAACTGCATAGGCTTCCTCTCTTATGCAATGAAAAGCTGGCATGTGTGTTTTTTAACCACAGTCCCAGATTTCATAAGGGGTTGTGAGGACTAAGGAGACCGTGAACAGGACTCTCCTGCAGAGCCCAGTGAACTAGAAAAGCAAATTTGCAGGAGCTCACCTGAGTAAACTCAGGTATCCTTACCATATTGCAACAGCCCTGGAAATGCTCACTTCCTCCCAGAGAGTAGTTCAACTATTAGCTCATTAGAGAGTATTAGGTCCAATAATTGAGAAAGTACTCCTGGTAAGATGATTATTGAATAAAGCCTTACTCATTTAGGTTGTTTGAATTTCTCCTATTATGTGGTGAATAGGAACTGAAAATGATTTAGCCCATAAATCCGTTTAATCTAATTTGTAATATAAAGTGAAAGATTTTATTTCTGTATTACAGCAGGCATTTTGATGCCAAGCTTCTGGCAGGGCAATGGACCAATCGGCAGAATAGAGGCCACACCTCAAGAGGCTTAATTGTACCTGAGATTAAACACATACTGATCTACAGAAAAAGGTCTATGGTTCAGAGCAAAAAGACACTGATTTTGGAGTTGGGAGACCCAGGCGCTGGTCATGGAACTAGCCGTGAGGAGCTGTCACTTCCCCCATCCACCCCTGTGCCATTTCTAAATGTGTGAGACTATGATGGGACAGTTTCTAAGATCTCTACAATCTAAAATTAAATGGATCTTTCCTTTGAAGATAAACCAAATGCTATAGTTTAATCAAGAAAGACATAAAAGCAATGTGTATGTGTGTGTGTTAGTTGCTTAGTCGTGTCCGACTGTTTGCAACCCCATAGACTGGGGCCCACCAGGCCCCTCCGTCCATGGGATTCTCCAGGCAAGAACACTGGAGTGGGTTGCCATTTCCTTCTCCAAAAGGAACTATATAAAGAAAGAAAGTGAAGTCGCTCAGTCGTGTCTGACTCTTTGTGACCCCATGGACTGTATCCTACCAGGCTCCTCCATCCATGGAGTTTTCCAGGCAAGAGTACTGGAGTGGGTTGCCATTTCCTTCTCCACATAAAAGCAGTACTAATAGCTAACTTCCATTAAGTTCTTACTATGTGCCAGACATTCCGCTAAAATCTTTACAAGTGTTGAACCATTTCGGCTTTAAACAACTATTTGGGGCATTATTATTATATTCCTTTTTGAAACAGGAAAAAAATTGTTTTTAATTTCTGAGATCACACAGCTAAAGTGGTGGGTCACACAATTGGAAGAAATGGCCATTAAAGTGGGATTTGAAAGGAAAAAGACAGCTTCTGATAAGTCTGGGGGATATAAACGCCCTAAGTCAGTTGTAAAGCAGTTCATTTCATGCCTTCTCCCCTGCCAAGAGCCTGCCTCATGCTGTCACCATCTCCTACGAGGACCCCTGCACAGGCCCCAGCTGACCACGGCCAGCTTGTCTTGGCACACCCACCCCCATCCTGAGTGATCTGATGTTGCCTTTTCCTCAATTATATTTGCTGAACGAATCCATGAAACTTATATTTCATCTATGTTAGAAAGAAGGCAATGGCAACCCGTTCCAGTACTCTTGCCTGGAAAATCCCAGGGACGGAGGAGCCTGGAAGGCTGTAGTCCATGGGGTCGTTAAGAGTTGGACACGACTGAGCAACTTCACTTTCACTTTTCACTTTCATGCATTGGAGAAGGAAATGGCAACCCACTCCAGTGTTCTTGTCTGGAGAATCCCAGGGACAGAGGAACCTGGTGGGCTGCTATCTATGGGGTCGCACAAAGTTGGAGACGACTGAAATGACTTAGCAGCATGTTAGAAAATAAGAGCTGACTGTTGGTGAAAAGAAGGAAGAATGCAGTGGTGGTGTCAAAGGATTTAGATTCTTGTAGTAAAAACAAAAGGAACCTCTGTAGATTCTCCACCCAGAACTGACACCATGAAAACTGTTCGCAGAAGTGTTCTACCCATGGGCATAGAACACACTAACAAAAGAAGAAGAGACAAGAGACTGGCCAAGGTGCTGTGGCTGCTCCCAGCCTGGGTTGATGGGACCCCCGGGTGGGACCTGTGCAGCAGGAGGGAGGTAAAAGAGACCAGGAAACACTCCTCGAGAAACTATGGCAAGGACAGGGGGGAAGGAAAAGGTTAATGAGGGCTTTAGGAAACATCAAACAATGAAAGCAAAAAGGAAATAAAATCTTTGGGATTAGTCCTTTAGCACCTTAAATATCTGGAATTTCAACGGAACTGTAGTCCTCACAACGTGACCCCAATGTTTTTCAGCTTTTCTACAATTATGATGTTTCTAACAACCCAAATTTGTACCCTGGAAATCCATTTTAGCAACAAAAAGAAAAGTTTTATATCAAACTGACAGCTCATTAGTGATGAACATCTTTAATCCATTTCTCTGCTGTTTATTTTTTCCACTAATGTCAAGTCATGACATCCAACATTTTACTTTTGTATTAACACATATACTTGGGATATGTGATAAACCTTGGGATAAACATTTTGTTGAAATCAAGTCAAAGACCCAAATCTCAGACTTCACCTATACTTTAACCCCCCATATATTAGGGCAATACCAATGTGAATGTTAACCTCATTTTAATTTTAGGATAATTGTAACGTATAAAACATATTCCCCTAAGTCTTAACCTTTTCATTCCAAGAAGAAATTGGTAATGTTTTCTTTTTCATTGCTCTCTGTTCTAAGTCAGGATAGAGTTCAGAATCACAAACATTAACTTGAATCTCATACTGGACCAGGCAATCAATACATTTTCTAATATGTGTTATTTTGGTTCAGTGACTTTCATTTCAATTTCTTTCCTCCTGTGTCTAGTTTCCCTATATGATTAATGACCAAACTTATCTTGGTCTCCCCATAATTGCCTTGAGAATGTGCAATACTAGATTTATTCACTTATTATAAATGCAAAACAGAGATGAAACTTTCAATGTAAATGCTGCCCTTAAAATATACAAATATTTATCACTGTTTTTTAATACATTTCTTGGATTTTTGCACACAGAAATTGTCTATGTGGTAACTGTTGACTTTTAAAAATAAAATATTGTCAGTGGTAAGTATTATATTAACAACATTGTAAACTTTTTTACCTAAAAACAGAACAATGATAGAAACCAGCCGTCACTCTACGTATGTGCTCTGAATCCTACCTCAGAAAAACCACTTCAAACACCAAGAATTATTTTCCTAAGAGGAAATAATATTAACTGATTTCAATAATTAAGTAATTTATAAAGTGAATGTTGTAATAAATTGACATCATGTTATTCTGATATTCACCTGAGAAACCACTGGATTTTTTTCTCCTCTGAACCCTCTTGCCAATCCACTGGAATTCAGTTCTCTGAGTCATCATACATAGGTGACTATAGAACATTACTACCATTCTGTAGTGAGCAGAATTCACAATCCAGTCTTACTATCCCAAAACCACTTCCACAGAGGTTCCAATCCCAGCTCAGGTGCAGCCCGGCTCAGCTGGCCCCGCGTCTGCCTCCAACTCTGGATTCCAAACATACGAATTCTTTCAATTTCATCTACCTGCCAGCTGGACCTCTCTCAGCCCCAACCCTGCACACGTGCTGTCCTTGAAATACTCTTAGCCTCCTTTCTGGCTTGGCTAACCCTACTTCTCCTCCAAGTTCTGGCTGAAAGTTCATTTCTTCAGCAAGGTCTTAGCTATCCCTTCAGTTAGATTAGGCCCCCCTGACATATGTTCTTATAGCTTCCAATCTTAGCATAACAAGGATCATACTCTCATTAAAGTCAGCTTTCTCCTTTAGACTATAAGGTCCATGAGACCTGAGAGACACTTAGTGCTCTATGAGACATGCTTTGCAGGGCTATTACAAAGATTAAATAAGGTAAGGTATAGAGTGCTGAGCTACACAGACCTTTACTTTTATTACAGCAGTTGACATGCTTGGTGCCAAAAATGTTAATATGATAGCAATTCTATAAAGCAATTGGAGCAAAAAAAAAAAGCCACCTCAAGGTACCCCAGTTTAGGAATACTGGAGTGATCACATCTCTAGAAAATCATCAAAGCCAAGCTCAATGGCCATGGCATCCCATTGATCTAACTTTGGCAGCCTCAGTGGACCTTTAAGAACATTTAACAAGGCCTAATTTATTATACATTTCCATCTTTCAGCTAGAAAATAGTATGGATAAGGGAAAGATGAAAATAAGGTTAATAGGCTAAAAGATAATTATGAAACAATGTTTTGTTTTTCATAAAATAAATGCGTAAATGCATCAATGTTAGATGGGAAAGGTGATTTTCATAATTAGAAGACAGAGATTGTTTTCAGCAATGACATGGAACCAGCCACTAACAAATACAACTGTTTGGATGAATCTTAAAAATACTATGCAGAGTACAAGAAGATAGACACAGATAATATGACACTCTGTTGGAATTTCTGGATGAGACAAAATTAATCTGCAATGACAGAAAGCTGATTAATAGTTACATGGGGCAAAAAGAGTAAAGCAGAATGTTATCAATATGAGGGAAGATTTGGGGATGATGCAAATATTCTATATCTGTACTGGAGTGGAATTTACATGGGGGTATACTTTTGTCAAAACTTATTAAACTTAAAGAGGTACATTTTATCATCTATAAATTTATCCAACAAAAAGTTGAAAATTATATTCACAAAAGACACTCTCTACAGTACTAAAAGAATTATAAAGATACCAAAATTTTTTTTTAAGAAATACAGAGGAAATACTAACTTGTATCTCTTATTTTTTAATTTATTTTTATTGAAATATGTTTGCTTTACAATGTTGTGTTAGTTTTGCTGTACAATGAAGCGAATTAGCTATATGTATACTAACCCTAACACTTGGACTGCAAGGAGATCCAACCAGTCCATCCTAGAGGAGATCAGTCCTGGGTGTTCATTGGAAGGACTGATGCTAAAGCTGAAACTCCAATACTTTGACCACCTCATGCGAAGAGTTGACTCATTGGAAAAGACTCTGATGCTGGGAGGGATTGGGGGCAGGAGGAGAAGGGGACGACCGAGGATGAGATGGCTGGATGGCATCACCAACTCGATGGACCTGAGTTTGAGTAAACTCCTGGAGTTGGTGATGGACAGGGAGGCCTGGCGTGCTGTGATTCAGAGGGTCACAGAGAGTCGGACACGACTGAGCAACTGAACCGAACTGAACTGATCTCTTTCCTCTTGGACCTCCCTCCCATACCCTATCCCACCCATCTAGGTCATCAAAGAGCACCGAGCTGAGCTTCCTGTGCTTTATCGCAGGTTCCCATTAGCTATCTATTTAACACGTGATAGTGCATATAAGGGCTTCCCAGGCGGCTCAGTGGTAAAGAATCTGCCTGCAATGCAGGAGAAATGACTTCAATCATGGGTCAGGAAGATACCCTGGAAAAGGAAATGGCAACTCACTCCAGCATACTTGCCTGGGAAATCCCAGGGACAGAGGAGCCTAGCAGGTTACAGTCCATGGGGTTACAGAAGAGTCAGACACGATTTAGTGACTGAACAACAACAAAGCGTATATGTCAATGCTACTCTCTCAATTCATCCCGCTCTCGCCTTTCCCCTCTGTGTCCACATATTGGTTCTCTGTGTCTGCGTCTCTATTCCTGCCTTTGGAAATAGGCTCATCTGTACCACTTTTCTTTTAAATGTTTAATTACTGTGGAGAGTTTCCCATGTGTGCATATGTGTGTATATGTATGTGTGTGTTTCAGTTTGCCATTTTTTCCTGAATTGTATCTTTTTAGTAATACAAATGAATTATCACAACTAAGTCAGCCTTACTGTGAGGTCTCACTCTGTGGTCTGAATGCCTAGACACCCCATATGATCGTTCAGCAATGAAACGGCTTACTGGTAATTGCTCTCCTGACTGAGCCCAGGTCCTGACTTGCATGTGTAGAACACAGAAATGTATGGTAATTAGAATCCTGTAAGCAGAGGCAACTTTCCATGTTTTCTTTCCCTTTTGGCACATCCTAAAAGATGGAAAATACAGTAATACCTCTGAAAAGCCAGGAAATATTTCAAAGCTTGTCAAGCCAAAGCCTGCGGCAAATGCTTCTTTGACATCACACAGCCACAGATGTTCCAGCATGCCCATTCCAATGTGCTTGGCAAGAGTGATGTGGGTCATAGCACCGCGAATGCTGGGCAAGTGTGCTGCTTTCCAAACAGCACTGTCTTCCTGTCTCCCACCACCTCAAGTCCAGATGCAACCATCAGTTAAATATCATAAGGGCATTTTAGTTCCAATGAGAAAAGTATTACAAGAGGGAAATTGTCCTTAGCTTAATGCGATGATAATGAGACATGATGTCTTTCTATTTACATAAGTAAAGTTTCCATTGAAATCCATCACTGAGAGAGATTAGGAAAGATATGTCACACGGAAGTTTGGCTTTGCTGAAACTGTGATATGCTGATAGGAATGCACCCCCATCAAGTGCTCCATTCTAAGCCAGCTCCAGAGGCTCCCTGTGCAAACTGGAGGACCAAAAGAAAAATATTATCTCAGTAGGAGGCAGATAAGTTACTTTGCTGATTCAGTGTCCACTCAACTGTTTGGTTCTAATTGTTTTTCAAATTTGCTGACCAAAAATTTACTGGTTTTACTTGTTCTACTCTCATCAGGTGTGTGTGGTATTTGCCATCATTTCATTATAGAGTCACATTGGATGTATTTAATAAATCCAGGTTTCTTAATCCAGATTTTTATATGTAAAAATGGGGTGGATATAAGTGTATACGTGTGCATGTATGCTGCATGCTAAATCGCTTCAGTCATGTTCAACTCTTTACCACTCTATGGACTGCAGCTTACCTACCAGGCTCCTCTGTCCATAGGGATTCTCTAGGTAAGAATACTGGAGTGGGTTGCCACGCCCTCCTCCAGGGGATCTTCCCCACCCAGGGACTGCCTCCTGCATTGGCAGATGGGTTCTTTTCACTAACACCACTTGTATATGTGCATATATGCACATGATTCAAAAGGTAGTTTTCCTTTGAGACAAAAATTTCAATCATTACTTTTGGTGACTATTTTAGTCTGCCTGGCTTGTCATAACAAAACACCATAGACCGAGTGGTTTAAACAACAGAAACTTTTCTCACAATTCTGGGGGCTGGAAATTCAAAATCAAGGTACCAGCATGGTCTGATTCTGGTGAGGGGTCTCTTCAGGGCTTACAGACAGCCACCTTCTCACTGAGGTCCTATATGGCCATAGCCCAGTACACTGGGGCAGAGAACTCTCTCCTTCTTCAAAAGAAGCCATTAGTCCTATTGGATTAGGATTTCATTGTCATGACCCAATTTAAACTTAATTACCTCCTAAAAGCCTTATCTCCAAATACAATCACATTGGAAAATAAAGGCTTCAACATATCAGTTTCAAAGGGGATGTGAGGTTTCACTGGTGGCTCAGCAGTAAAGAATCTGCCTGCAAATACAGGAGATGCGGGTTCAATCCTTGGGTCGGGAAGACCCCTGGAAAAGAAAACAGCAACTCGCTCCAGTATTCTTGCCTGAGAAATCCCATAGACAGAGGAGCCTAGTGGGCTACAGTCCTTGGGGTTGCAAAAAAGCCAGACACAACTGAGCAACTCAACAACAACAATACAATCCACAGCAGCGGGTTCTGAGCAGAAAGATATGTCTGTTTGTGTTTCTAGCAAATATTTATTAAACATGGGCTGAAGGGCAGGTTCTGGAGACACAAAAGTGAAGGAAAACGAGATTCAAGTCCTCAGCCTATGCATAGCGTTCATGTAACAATGGACTGATTATAATAACAAGGGAGAATACTTTCTAAATTTAGAATGTAAGATGAAGAATTTTTGCCTATTGTTTCATTTAGCCTCTAATACATGAGAATTAAATTGAAATAGAAATAATAAAGAGAAACAGGAAAAGGCCATGATAGTTTCTCTGTAACAGAGGTGTGGAAACAGCAATTCAGAAACTTTCCCAAGGTCACAACCCTTTGAAATGTCAAATTAGGTGTTGAATTCAGTTTTTCAATCCCCTCTTCAATGTGATTTTCATTGTATCCCATTTTCAAGCATCAAATTGGCCCTAAATTTGTAACACCTATGTTTTTCTTTCACATTGGATACCAACCAGAGTTCTTAACCATCCCCCATCATTAGAAGATGACTAGAGGCCAGACGAGTAGCACTTCCCAGGGGCGCTAAGTGGTAAAGAACCTGCCACCAATGCAGGAGACATAAGAGACTCGGGTTGGATCCCTGGGTTAGGAAGATCCCCTGGAAGAGGGCATGGCAACCCACTCCAGTATTGTTACCTGGAAAAGTCCATGGACAGAGAAGCCTAGCGGGCTACAGTCCATGGGGTCTCAAAGAGTCAGACATGGCCTAGCGACTAACACACACTCTTCTGAACAGCCAAAAGGCTGTGGAATTTTGCAAGTAACAATACTGGAGTGGGTTGCCATTCTCTTCTCCAGGGGATATTCCCGACCCAGGGATGGAACACAGGTCTGCTGTATTGCAGGCAGATTCTTTACCATCTGAGTTACTACGGAAGTCCCTAATAAGGACAATTAGTCTTTTTTGTCTCTTTGTATCTTTTGTCCATAATTTTTCCCTACTGAGCATTTATACAGTTATATTTAGTCTCATATAGTATCTTTGTATTTTGTAGCTCAAAGAGGTTTGTCCAGGTACAAGGCTTGCAGCACTGCAGCAAAGAGTCTCACTCTCATTGTCTGTGTGTTCTTGAGCCCCGCGTGTTCTCTTAAGGGTGATTTCCTTTCTGGTGCAGGCATGGACATTCTTGGGTATAAGGGTACAAATATCTTGGCCAAGCACATCTAAATCTGAACCATATCAAAGCCAGTCAGAGGCAAGGCTGTTATTCGTAGTCAAGTCAGAAAGAAATTTGAGTCAACTTTATTTTTGTTCACTTTAATGTCTTGAACATTTGATTGATTTCCACAGTGTTTTCCACTGCACCATCACTTTGATTTTGGTTCTCCACATTCTCTACTTGCACTATTTTGGAGAGCAAATCTTTGAGCACATCTGGATTATTTACTTCTGGATGTTTTGAAAGAGACAAGTGCAAAATAAAATATATGCACTTGTTTATGGAGTTGTCACTGCTTTTCCCAAGACAGCACTGCAGCTGTTCGTCATCTATGAATATTTCTAAAAGCCTTTCTCTCCTGTTGTCATCACCAGTGCCAAGATTCAACTGCTCCATATTATTCCAGGGTCACCTCCTATCTCTGCAAAATATGGTAAGTGATTGGGAGGTTCACTTAAGATGCTAGAGTGAAGAAGTAGATATGCAACTACCCAATCACTCCTGAGTCTAAAATGTCCTAGCGAGTCCTTTTAGAATGCTTTTAGCAAGGCACTTTCCTTAAAGCAAGCACTTTCATCACTCATCTCACTGTCAGTGAGATACATAAAATGAGAGTGGTGATTGAGGGCTTATGAATTGTTAGTGCTTCCTCTTTACATATATTACCTTCACAGTCCTCAAAACAACTTCATCCTCACAATGCATGGTAAGTATTTTTAATCCTCATTCTTCAGATGCAGAAACTGGGCTCAGAGACACTAAGTAAAATGCTTAAGACTGTACATTTAGTATGTGGAAGGATCACAATTTGAAACTAGGTCTAAAGTCAATGATTCTAAAGTCATTGTTCTAACTATTAGGCTATATAGATGCTATGCAGCTCTGTACTGTATTGTACTCTACCATACTATTCTAGATGATTACACTCTACACCAGACCACTCTATACTGTAATATACCACCCTGTGCTATAGTCGTCGTTGTTTAGTTGCTAAGTCGTGTCTGGACTCTTGAGACCCCATGCACTGTGACCTGCCAGGCTCCTCTGTCTGTGGAATTCTCCAGGCAAGAATATGGAGTGGGTTGCCATTTCCTTCTCCAGGGGATCTTCCCAACCCAAGAATTGAACCCAGGTCTCCTGCATTGCAGGCAAATTCTTTACTGACTGAGCTATAAGAGAAGCCCAATTGTGCTATAGTATATTATACTATATATATATATAATATTAGTATATTATATACAATTAATAATATGTAATAAAGTATAATATAAAACATAAATATGTGCTATAGTATACTTTATTATACTATAGTATAATACACCACACTGAGATATAATATACAAGAATATACTATACCAAAATATATTGGCCTATAACTATATGAATACTATGCTACGCTATTTAGTATAACTTAATAATTTACTTTATATGAGCATCTTTGTAACTGGAACATGCACACAAGGTCATCATGGATGAGATGTTTAACATTCTGCAATGGTCTGTTGATCACATGGTACTTAGCATTAAGTGGCAAAGCTATAGCATTGGAAAACCTGTTACCCAGGAGAGGTTTAATGCTTCAGCTCAGGAAACACCACAATTCTTAACTAATGTGAGGTCCATATTCACTTTGGTCTCCAAACTGAAAGATTTGGGGAAAATTCTTTCACCAAAATTAGATTTTTAAACATCCATAATTTTAACAGTTTTGGAAGGACATATCCTAATCTGGAATATGTAAAAGTATACTGCATAAATACCTCTTTTTATAATAAGGAAATTATTCTAAAATAAAGAATAATTTACCCAGAGTTATGCAACCTCAGAAAATCAAGTTTGTGCTTTCTTTTTTCTTTCAGCTGTATCCAAATGTATATTTTTAGATGTTAAAATGATAGCACAATTACAGCTTTATATTCAGCTTTCATTATATCAAGTTTTTCAAAGTATTTTAATAGAAGGATACAGGGTGTTTCCAGTGGTCAAAATGAAAGAGTTGGTAATGAGGCTTACCTGGGACTTGCATATCTTCTGGACCTAACAATCTGTAAATACAAAGAAAAGAAAATCAACTTCATCTAATATGTTATTTCCTTTTATTTAAGCCACAAATTTAAAGCCCTATTTATACTGTGTAGATGAAAGCAGACAAATAAAGCCCAGCAAATAATTCTAGCTCTTCTAGCCATGAAAACTTTGGCTTGTCCAAAGTTATCCATTAGCCACCTGAGTAAGTTTCGCTGCCAGCCAATAACCTGTGATTATTCAGGAAATACCCTGAGAGCCAGCCAGGAAGGTATAATGAAATCAGAAGCTTCTGTCAAGTATAATAGGCACATCAGCATATGTGTGTAAGTGCTGGAAGAACAGAAACAGCTGAGGCAATCACAGTCAAAGGAATATAGTCAAATCCTTCTTCTGCTCTGTAGACAAAAGTGAGTGAATAGATGAGCCTACTCTGTATGCTTAGTGAAGCTGGAATTTCGTGGCTACGTGTGTTGTGTATCCTGTGACCATTTGTTCATTCATTCCACAAACAGGAGCTTCCTGGGTAAGCATTTATGTAAACATCTCAAAAAGTGCTTGAAAGTGGGTTAAGAAGCTTGTTAAAATAGCTTGGGATATGAAGGAGCTAGAAGGGGAGTGAATAATGTCTCCTCAGGGAGCTCTCAGGGAAACTAGAATTGAGCCCCAGGGAACTGGTACCAGGTCCAGTCAGAAGCTGATATCTTCACTAATCATCTGAAAGAGGGAATCAATGGCTCATTAATAAAATGCACAGTTGAAGTGAAATGATTGATTGCATGTAAGAAAGCAGAGAAATTAGTGATGTTGATAAAATGAGATGCAACTTAGGGAAATGCTTGCTCATCTGTAACACAGAAAATCAGCATGTAACTCATTTAATGGGAACAATCAGTTGGGAAAGCACCACTGGCAGTGGAAGCCTGGTGATGATGCCAAGAAGGTTAGACAGAAGGTGGGAGGCCCAGTAAGGATGATCACAGTTTGGAAAGACCTCATGACAGCCAGCCAGTGTTCATGCACTGTGGCACAGCTGGGCACAGTTCCTGACACCAAGCCATAGCCTCTGAAGTCCACTCTGCTGCTACCTGTCCAGCCTGTTCTATGCTTTCTAGCTCTGGCTGGAAAGATGGCTCCATGCAGTCTTCCCCTTACTGCTCTGCATAAGAAGTTGATGATGTCCAACACTTTGCTGATTTGGGGACAATATCTAGGCCAAGGGCAGAGGTGTGACCCAGACCCAGGATTGAAGATTAAGAGCATTCCTGGGTAGACCTGGGAATTGCATCCTGATCTCTGGCCTACAGCTGATTATGAGTTTTCTGAGGTAAAGTTAGAACCAACCAAGACTCAAACTACTTTTCATTCCAGCATTTGTAGGAAGTAGATCCCAAAGTCTCTGCTGTTTGCTACTATGCATTACATCCATCAGCTGATAAGCATACCCTAATTTTTCTGAATAAATTTGCATTAGGACTCATACTTGTAGCTTTGTGCTAACCTTGCTCCATTAGTTCCCTTATTAACGGTCACTCTGCTGAGCTCGTGCAGAGACCACTGCTCATTAGTTGAGAACAACAGTGTGCATTGTGGACTGGGTAAGTGGAAAATAAAAAACCTCTGGATTCTCATTAATATGTGTAAGCTCTCTCCTCAATACATGGGGCAAGAATCATTGCATTCCTAAATTTTTCCAAATCAAGTTAAATTTTGCATGCATTTTCATTGAGGATATTTAATATCTTAATTTACAAGAAGGTTGAGGGATATATTCAATCCAGAGAAATGAAGAAGGGCCTTTGGTCTTGCGTCCATCATGATTAGGACTGGAAAAGGTCGATTTTCATTGGAAGGTCTGATGCTAAAGCTGAAGCTCTAATACTTTGGCCATCTGATGTGAACAGCTGACTCATTGGAAAAGACCCTGATGCTGGGAAAGTTTGAGGGCCAGGAGAAGGGGGAGACAGAGGATGACTATCACTGACTCAATGGACATGAGTTTGAGCAAACTTCCAGAGATTGTGGAGGACAAGGAAACCTGGCGTGCTGCTTTCATGACATCTAAAAGAGTTAAACACGACTTAATGACCGAACAATAAATGTTGTCCTAGAGATCTCTGAGACTGTTCTCATTTCTTTTCATTCTTTTTCTTTATTCTCCTCTGCAGCAGTTATTTCCACTATTCTATATTCCACTCACTTATCCATTCTTCTCCCTCAGTTATTCTATTGTTCCTTCAAATATATTTTTCATTTCAGTTATTGTATTGTTCATTAGTGTTTGTTTTTTAGTTCTTCTAGGTCCTTGTTAAACATTTCCTGTATCTTCTCAATCCATGCTTCCATTCTATTTCTGAGACCTTGGATCATCTTTACTACCATTCTGAATTCTTTTTCAGGTAAATTATATGTTCCCTCTTCATTTATTTGATCTTTTGGATTTTTACCTTGCTCCTTTAATCTGTAGCATATTTCTCTGTTTTCTCACTTTGTCTGTCTTACTGTGTTTATGATCTCCTTTCTGCAGGTGGCAGGATCCTAGTTCCTCTTTCTTCTAGTGTCTGCCCCCTGGTGGGTGAGTTTGGTCCAAGGCCTTATGTAGGTTTCCTGATGGGAGAGACTGGTGCCTGTGCTCTGGGTGATGGAATTGAGTCTTGATTCTCTGATGAGCAAGGCTGCATCAGGTGGTAAGCTTTGGGGTGTCTGTGAGCTTAGCATGACTTTAGGTAGCCTATCTGCTATTAGGTGGGGCTGTGTTCCTTGTCTCTCTTGTTGTTTGGTATGGCGTGTTGAGCACTGGAGCCTAGAGGCAGTTTGGTTAAGCCAGGTCTTGATTTGAGATGGAGATCTCCAGACAGGTTCACACCAATTATCATTCCTTGGAGCTGGGAATTCTCTGTCATCTAGCATCTTGGACTTGGTGTTCCTACCCCAGAGGTTCAGGCCCAACCCCAGGAAATCAAGACTCTGCAAGCCATGTGGTGCAACCAGTAAAAACAAGAAAAGAAGAGGAGAAAATAAACAGATAAAAAACCCCAAGACAAAATGATAAAAGAAAACCAACCAAAGAAAAGATATAAGAGGACAACATTACATACAAAAGAACCCCAAAACTAAACTAAAAAACACACACACACACACAAAAAAAAACAGAACAAAAACATAACACAAACTAAAAAAACAAAACAAAACATTAAATAAACATGCAAGAACAATAAAAATAGTACAATACAAAATGAAGACAAAACAACAATAAAGTAAACAGAAAAAAATTTTTAAGTTAATTTTTTTTAAAAAGAAAAAAGTAGGTTAAAAAAAAAAAGTACAACAGAATAAAGAATAGTAATAATGATATTTTCCTGAGGTCTCTGCTGTCAGTGTCCTTGTCCCTCCAGTGAGCCACAACCAACCTCCACTTCTCTAGGAGGCCCTCCAATATTTCTAGGTAGGTCTCTGGGCACTGTGGGGCAGCTCAGACTCTGACCTTGTCAATCTCCTGTTGTGTACTTGCCCCCAAAGTCCACAGCTGCCAAAATTAGACTGGTCTCAGTTGGAGTACTTACTGTCCATTCAGATACTCCACAGATCCAGGATTTACAAAACAGCTTGTGTGGCTGCACAAAGAGATTTCTGTTCCCCTTCCTTAGTCACACCGCCCCTTAGACTCAGCTTTGGTTTGGGCCCCACCTCTAGGTGTGGGCCACGCTCAGGTGTCTGTTCCCCACCCAGGTGAGAGGGGACAAAAGCAGTGGCTGATTGGGGCTCTCAGGCTGATTTGGGGAACTTATTCACACAGGCTGGGGAGGAATAAGGCAGCCAAAACTAGGGTGTGCACAAAGACCCTGAGGTGGCAGGAACTGACAGGAAGATAGACTGGGACACGCTCGCTCTGGTGGGAGTCCCTCCAGTACCCGCAGAGGCAGGGACTGTCCAATGGGCAAGGGGGTGTAACGGTCCCTGCACATTCAACAGTGGTCCCTCATTTCCTAGGCAGACCATGCTTCCTCTAAGAGCATTCCTCGCCATGGAGACCCTCACTCCCATCCCCTCAGGTTGTTCCTGTATAGCCAAGAGCAGTCTTCTCCCCAGATCCACTCTCCTGACTGCATTAGGAGCACTCGGCCCCCACCAGCACTGGCAGCTTCCTGTCTCAGGCTGGGGTGCCCAGGGCAGATTCCAGAGGCAGCTTTCATGCTGGCAGTGCTCAGGACTCTGGAGCTTGCATGGGTTGAGGAGCCCTTGGCTTGAAGGGTGGGTGAACCTCCTCAAATGGGGTGCCGTCCCAGTACCCACGGAGGCAAGGGGCCAGCAGGTAGAGAAGGGAATTGCAATGGTGACCCCTGCCTTGCACACAACTCAACAATGGTGCCTTGATCTATAGTGCTCCAGGTTTCTTCTGAAAACTTACCTGTTGTGGATCTTCTTACTCCTGTCCCTCAGGCTTTCTCTTCACAGCCAGCAGCTGTCCCCTCCCTGGGTCCACACTCCAAACCCCACTTCCCAGCACCCAGCTCCCTTCTGCATCAGGAGACACATAACTCAGGGTGTGGCTCACAGGGCAGTGGCGTAGACCATGTGTGCAGCTCTTACTCTCCAAAGCAACCCATCCTTCCACAGATGGATTGCTTCATTTTCCTCTGATCCCCCAAAGATTCCTTTCTGCCCCAGCTGACTTCCTCACCATGAAAGGGCTTTTCTGAGAGTGGGAAGCTCTCCTCACCTTCAGTTCCCCAGCAGTGGTGCTGTTCTCCTTCTGTTTTCTCTCTCTCTTTTTTTTCATTCTAACTGGTCAGGTGAGGATTTTTCTTATCCTTTTAGGTGTCTGAGGTCTTCCACTAGTGTTCAGCTGGTGCTTTTTGAGAATTGTTCCATTTATAGGAGTATTCTTGATGTTCTCATGAAGAGAGGCAAATTCCATGTCCTCCTAGTCAAGATCCTACTGGTAGCCCTCTCATCACTTTAGTCCAGACCTCCTTAAGCTTAATCCCACTTTATGGCACTGAGTCCAGGATGAATGTTCCTTCTTGTTTTGTGACATAAAGAGATCCAGCTTTGAGAATCCAGAGGTGTGGAGGATGTCCAATATGAATTTCAAAAAGTCTGGCCCAGCTGTGATGAACTTAACTTGAGAGGACCCTTCTCTTGGTTTATATTTGCTACTGGAACCAGAACCGTGTGTGCATGTGTGCTAAGTTACTTCAGACATATATGACTTTTTGCGACCCTGTGGACTGTAGCCTACCAGGCTCCTCTGTCCATGGGTTGATCCAGGCAAGAATATTGGAGTGGGTTGCCATGCCCTCTTCCAGGGGATCTTCCCGACCCAGGGATCAAACTTGTGTCTCTTATGTCTTCTGCATTGGGAGGCAGGTTCTTTACCACTAGCGCCACCTGGGAAACCTGAGGCCAGAACCATTGCTTGTCAAATCATGACTGAATGACCCTTCCAACTTTCAAGAGAAAAGATTTAACATTTCAAAACCGCTGCAGCTTTTGTTTCTGTTGCTCACGATATGAAGCCTCCACTCTAGTCAGGCCACAGCCCAGTCCTCTGAGTCCTGCTCCAGTGTCTTTCCCTTGGAGCCATCACAGTTGCTGCTGCTGAGATTACATTTAATGGCACCCTCAATTAACCTGACAGGATCCAGTCCTCCCAAACTGAGAGAGGAGGCTTAAGGCAGGAAACTGAAAACGGCCTTTATGTCCCTGGCTTTTCCTGCAGGTAAATCTCTCAGAAAATTGCTGTTTTATTGTTTCCAGGCACTTGGCTCATATTATACCAACACAGCCTGGAAGGTTCTGTCAACCCATCCATCAGCTTTTACAGGATGAGAGCTTCTGGGAAACATGAAAATCACTCAATAAATGGGAAATGTTAATGACATGGT
Source organism: Cephalophus harveyi (assembly GCA_006410635.1). Classification (NCBI taxonomy): domain Eukaryota; kingdom Metazoa; phylum Chordata; class Mammalia; order Artiodactyla; family Bovidae; genus Cephalophus; species Cephalophus harveyi. Next base: position 31,036 of record SJYT01022703.1, read on the forward strand.
CCATGTAAACACCAGATTTTGGACATTTCCCTCTTGCAGCTTCCTCTAGCTAACAATGACGCAAAACACTGTTGTGAAGGCAACTTTTAAAATAACTATATGTGGGTGTGTCTGTGTGTGCATGTGTATGTGTGTCTGTGTGTGTGCTCCAAGGGAAGAATGGAGCCAAAGCCGTGGGGAATTTTCAAAGGAAATGAATCATTGTGTTCTCTCTGGAAACTGGACACTATAAAACCCAGAATTATTATAATCTTTATTGCAGTAATGGGTCATCAGATATTTCCGCCTTTAAAACTATCTTATTTAAGCACTTTTTAGTTTTTCTCCATGCATCTGAATAGCATGAGTTGTCTGGAAAGCAACATCAATAATTTAGCTGGAAGATAAAAGCTCTAAGTTTGGAATATGTTGAGAATTTTTAATATTTAATGGGTAATGAATTGTTATTTCCGTGAATAAAATCCACCATCACAAGGTAGCAAGATGCCTAAACTTCACCTAAACTGTCTCTGGTGTACTTTGTACATCAGCTGCTATAAAATGCCCTGGCTTGCCATTTAGAAATTAAACTACTTCTTGGCAAGTAATTCAATACCTTGGATTTCCTCGAGGAACATAACAGGAATAAATTGGGAAAGGCTACTTGGTAATTGGGCTTCCCTTGTGGCTCAGCTGGTAAAGAATCCGCCTGCAATGTGGGAGACTTGCATTTGATCCCTGGGTTGGGAAGATCTCCTGGAGGAGGGAAAGGCTACCCACTCCAGTATTCTGGCCTAGAGAACTGTTTCAAAGAGTTGGACATGAATGAGCAACTTTCTCTTCACTTAGTAATTATGTTGTCATTTTTGCTGCTTTTATTCCCATAAACACAAATTTTATCCTAATTCTGTAATGATGTGCCTAGATGTTTGCTTCCTGTATGATTCCCTGTCCACAGCAGGCACAGTGAACCTCTTAATTATTCCAATGCAGCCACAGTGAGCTTATGCCAGAAAAATAATCAGAAACAAGAATTTCACACAGGCATTTGGATAACTCCAACTGTTGTAATTGTAAACTAAACACTAGTTGTTTTTTAAAAATAAATTGCCTAAGTTAATGTGTCATTACTGCTTCATACATTGTTCACAAGGGTGACTTGCATTTGATTTTTAAGTTACATTCACACAGTTTTGGGGAAGCTTTCGACAAATTGTCTACATACCTAAAGAAGTTTGCATGTTTTATTTCCACTCAGAAGAAAAGAATAAAAGTATTTTTATTTGTATAATTTTTATTAAAATGAGGTTTTAAGATGTTTATAAGGATATTTTACTCAGAATATATGGGATATATGTGAGGTAAAAAGACCTACTAGTGATAAAAGTCTGAAAGTTGCTATCAAAATGATTTCAAAGATATTTTCTAGTTCCAATAACACATAGTAATGGGGAAAAGGGGTAATATAGAGAATAGAGGAGTGAATACATCTGTAGTTTGAAAATATTCTTCTTATTAAGACACAAATTTTATTAAAGAGGTTGGTAAGCAACATCTTTCAAAAATTAATTAAAATAATTATAGATAACATCTTCATTTGTTCATTACTAGGTTAAATCTTATGAAACTAATATTTTCAAAGGTCAGAAATTGTCAAATATGGGAAATTTTTCTTATGTTAAGCCTAATATTTTCTTCTTTTCATGTATCATTATGTATATCCTTGCTATGTGTCAGTATTGATGTGAGTTTATAATAAAATACAACTATAATAAATCCATAGCACAAACCGTAAAAGAACAAGGGCTATGTAACAACATTGAAGTGATCATTGTTTTGAAAATTCAGTCTAAGGGCAGCTTCCACAATCAAACAGAAAATCTAACTCAGAATTTCCTGGAAGCCAAAACAAAACTGGAACAAAAATTACAGAACTCTTACCTATCAAAAATACAAAGATATTCACATATGAAAGTCAAACTTCCTACCTGTTAAAAGAAATATAGCAAGTGTGTGCTCAGTTGTGTCTAACTCTTTGCAACCCCATGGACTGTAGACTACCAGGCTCCCCTGTCCATGCAGTTTTCCAGGTAAAAATACTGGAGCCAGTTTCTGTTTCCTACCCCATGGGATCTTCCTGACCCAGGGATCTAACCCACGTCTCTTGCATCTCCTGCATTGGCAGGTAGATTCTTTACCACTAGGGAAACACTTTCATATTAAAGGTATTTCTAAATTTAATGCCTAATATTTTCATAATGTTTTGTAGTTTATAAATATTTCTCTTAGTAATTTGACTGAACTTAACAAATCAGTTGGGGCTTCCCCAGTGTCTCAGGGATAAAGCATCCACCTGCACTACAGGAGCCACGGGAGACTGGGATTCAATCCCTGGGTCAGAAGATCCTAGAAGCAGGCATGCAAATCCACTCCAGTATTCTTGCCTGAGAATCCCATGAACAGAGCACCCTGGCGGGCTACAGTCCCTGGGGGTCGCAAGGAATAGGACAGGACTGAAGCGACTTCACACCCACACACACAATGAAACAATCGGCATGTTGAAAAGAAGAATGTGGAGAGGAACTGGAAGTAGTGCATCTCTGCTCTTGGAGAAGAAAGGAGCATTCTTCCTAAGGAGGGCCTTCCCCTGGCATCTTCTGATTCATGTACTTACTAAACTACTTTGGTTTATAAAATATGGTTCCATATTGGAAAAAAGTCATTTTATGTTGTGAATTATTAAATTGATTTTCAAATAAAAACTAAACTAATGAGCACTTGGCAGTTAAGTTGATTTCTCCCACCCAAGAATCTGGATAAATTGATATCAAATTTCCAGATTTGTTGAGTTGGGAAAATAAATTAAGAAATGAAAATGCAAGAAGGCAAAAGCAAAGTTGGAAATTTTTTTTAATAGATTTACTTCTCTAGATATTCTTACACCACATTACAATATCAATATGTGTTAGAGAATAGCTTTCACTTTTATTGAGATATAATTGCAACATAACATTGTATAACTTTAAGGCATACAACATTTTGATTTGCGTATTGCAAAATGATTCCGAGGAATAGGCTGGGAAGGTAAGGGATGCGAGGAAGGGAACATTAATCATGTGTCGTTTGTTCTGTTGTTAGTCTTAGTGTTGGGTGCTGGGAGTGGAGAGATTTCAGGTGGCTTCTGATGGAGACTTTTTTGAGGACTCTGGAAAGAAGACAAAGAAGGTTGGTGGAAGCAGATAGAGAGGAAAAAATTACTGGTTGGCGGGGCTTTGACAGACCCTGGGAATGGGATGGTGACTTTACCATCAGATATTTCATCGATCATTTTACTAATAAGTAGCTGAATGATTTAGAGAAGGCAATGGCAACCCACTCCAGTATTCTTGCCTAGAGAATCCCCTGGACAGAGGAGCCTGGTGGGCTGCTGTCCATGGGGTTGCACAGAGTCAGACACAATTGAAGCGACTCAAATGATTACCGCCATAGCAGTATCTAACACCTGTATCATCTTACATAATTACCATTCCTTTTTCTGTGGTAAGAACTTGTAAGATCTAATCTCTTAGCAACTTTCAAGTGTATAATACAGTATTCTTAACTATGATCACTATGATGTACTTTTCATTACCAGAACTTCTTAAAACTAGGAGCTTATACTCTCCTTCCCCTCTATCCTCCACCTCCACCCCATGGCAGCCACCATTCTAGTATCTGTTTCTATGAGTTCAGCATTTTTAGATTCCACATATAAGTGATATCACATGGTATTTGTTTTTCTCTCTCTGACATTATTAAGTTAGCTTAATGCTGTCAAGTTCAATTCACATTGTTGCACACAGCAGAATCTTCACCTTTCTTACGGCCAAATATATGGATATAGACATACTGGAATGTAAAAGTAGGAAGTTAAGAGATACATGAAGTAACAGGCTAGTTTGGCTTTAGAGTACAAAATGAAACAGAGCAAAGGCTAACAGAGTTTTGCCAAGAGAACACCCTAGTCATAGCAAACACCCACTTCCAACAACATAAGAGACGACTCTACACGTGGGTATCAACAGATGGTCAATACCAAAATCAGATTGATTATATTCTTTGCAGCCAAAGATGGAGAAGCTCTATACAGTCAGCAAAAACAAGACTGGGAGCTGACTGTGGCTCAGATCATGAACTCCTTATTGCCAAAATCAGACTTAATTTGCAGAAAGTAGGGAAAACCACTAGGCAATTCATGTATGACCTTAATCAAATTCCTTATGATTATACAGTGGAAGTGACTAGATTCAAAGAACTAGATCTGACAGACAGAGTCCCTGAAGAATTATGAGACAGAAGTTCATAACATTGTACAGGAGGCATTGATCAAGACCACCTCCAAGAGAAAGAAATGTAAAAACGCAAAACGCTTGTCTGAGGAGGCCTTACAAATAGCTGAGAAAAGAAAAGATGTGAAAGACAAATGAGAAAAGGAAAGATATACCCATCTGGACACAGTGTTCCAAAGAATAGCAAGGAGAGATAAGAAAGTCTTCTTAAGTGAACAGTGCAAAAAAATAGCAGAAAACAATAGAATGGGAATCTATAGAAATCTCTTCAAGAAAATTAGGGACACCAAGGGAACATTTCATGTGAAGATGGGCACAATAAAAGACAGAAATGATATAGACCAACAGAAGCAGAAGACATTAAGAAGAAGTGGCAAGAATACACAGAAGAATTGTACAAAAAAAGGTCTTAATGAGCTGAATAACCTCAATGATGTAATCACTCACCTAGAACCAGACATCCTGGAATGTGAAGTCAAGTGGGCCTTAGGAAACACTGCTAAAAACAAAGCTAGTGGAAGTGATGGAATTCCAGCTGAGTTATTTCAAATCCTAAAAGATGATGCTGTGAAAGTGATAAACTTAATCTTTCAGCAAATTTGGAAAACTCAGCAGTGGCCACAAGACTGGAAAAGGTCAGTTTTCATTCCAATCCCAAAGAAAGTGTAGCAGGAGTGGGGATCAAGGATATTTGGGATGCTTCTTCATGTAACATACTTAGGCCTTCAGGTCCTCCTTGGGCAGATATATACCACTGAGATTTGATGATGGAGTGCTGCTGTATACACCTAATTTTATACCCACTTCCCTGTTGGCTCAGAGGTTAAAGCGTCTGCCTGCAGTGCGGGAGACCCGGGTTCGATCCCTGGGTTGGGAAGATCCTCTGGAGAAGGAAATGGCAACCCACTCCAGTGCTCTTGCCTGGAAAATTCCATGGACTGAGGAGTCTGGTGGGCTACAGTCCATGGTGTCGCAAAAAGTTGGACACGACGGAGCACCTTTACCTCACCTCATCATGGGTAGCTCAAGTCACCATAATAACTTGGTGGCCCATGGTTAAGTATGCAATCTCTGCTAAGGCTCAATAACAGACCAAGAGATGTTTCTCAAAAGAAAGCCAGTTATCTACAATGGATGACAGGGAGTTGGTCCAAAATCCTAAGGACCTGCGCTATGATTCTCCTATATTGGTTGTTGTTTAGTCGCTAAGTTGTGTCTGACTGTTTTATGACCCCATGGACTTTTAGCACTTCAGGATCCTCTGTTTATGGTATTTCCCAGGCAAGAACACTGGAATGGATTGCCATTTCCTTCTTCAGGGGATCTTCTTGCCCCAGGGATCAAACTGGCATCTCCTGTACTGATAGGTGGATTCTTTATCACTGAGTCACTGGGGAAACCCATGATTCTTCTATAAGGACCTGCCAAAAGCTCCAAACAGCATCCCTATCTGCCAACACTTCAAGGACCACTGCATCTGCTGGGTCACATGGCCCAAGTGACAAAGCAGCTTGCACAGCAGCCTGGACCTGTGGCACAGTCTCCTCATATTCTGGTTCCACTCAAAACTAGCAGCTTCTTGGGTCACTCCACAAATGGGCCACAGTAACACGCTCCAAATGAGGAATATGTTACTGCAAAAATCCAGAAACCTAGTAGGCACCGTACACTTTCTTACTTGCAGGAAAAGCCAAATGCAATAACTTATTCTTCACCTGAGAAGACTTATCTCAACATGCTCAAATCACTGGCATCCTAGAAATTTCACTAAGGTAGAAGATTTTGGAATTTTTTGTCAGATTTATTTCTCACCTTCTGAGATGCAAATTTCTAAAATAAGTTTAGAGTTGCTTCTTGCTCACTAAGTCCAACTGCCATAATGTCACCAATTTAAAGGACCAGTGTGATATCCAATGGAAGAGGAAGGTAATCAAGATGCTTATAAACTAAACGATGACATAGGGCTGCAGAGTTGATATACCCTTGAGGTTAAAAGTGAAAGAAAACTGTTTCTGGTGGCTCTTATTGACAGGCATGGAGAAAAAGGCACTTGCTAGATCAATAGCTACACACCAGGTTCCAGGGATGTGTTAATTAGAAATTAAACCACATCTGGTACAGCAACTGCAGTTGGAGTTATCTAGTTAAGCTTATGACAATCCACTGTCATTCTTCAAAATCCATTTGCCTTCTGTACAAGCCAAATAAGTGAACTGAATGGAGATTTGGTAGAAATCCACTCTGGCATCCTTCATGTGCTTGATGGTGGCACTAATCTCTGCAATTCCTTCAAGAATGCAGTATTGCTTTTGGTTTACTCTTCTTCTGGGCAGCAGATCTAATGGCTTTCAGTTGGCCTTTCCCATCATAATAGCTCTCACTCCACAGATCATGCAACCAGTGTGAGGATTCAGCCAGTTGCTGAGTGTATCTATCACACTATGCGTTCTTGACCTCAGAAATAACTACAGGACAGTTTTGAGGACCCACTGGTCCCACTGTGAGAAAGACATGAGCTAAAACTTCATTGATCACATGAACTACATAGTCCATGCAACAGATAAACCACAGTGATATTTTGGGGGGATTTCCTGGAATTAGTGTCATTTCAAAATTAGCATCTAGAAGTCCTCCAAAGCTCTCACTATTTCCTTTTCCCCAGTGTACATTTACCCTGTAGGTCTTTTTGGGGAGGGCTGGGAGAAAGATCAATGGTGTATGTTTTGGGAGTGTACCAAGATCCATCTTCGAGAAGATCCTGCCTCTCCCCTCATTCAAAGAGTTCTGAGTTTATAAACTGTCAAGTGCGGAAATTGCTTGAGGGGCCATGACTGTTTTTACAACTCAAGTTAGACATTTTTTTCAGTCAACCTAACTTTTTTCTGCCTCTACAGATCAAATGAAAATGTATTAGGGACTTCCCTGGTGGTCCAGTGGCTAAGACTTCACACTACCTATGCAGGGGGCCTGAGTTCAATCCCTGGTCAGGGAACTAGATCCCACATGAATCATTAAGACCCAGCACAGCTAAATAAATAAATAGATAAACTTTGTTAGCTAGGTCTTCTGAATAATTTGCTGCAGCTTTTACATCAGCACTTGCTGCTTCATCTTGTACTTTTATGTTATGGTGACAGCTTCTTTCCTTAAATCTCATGAACCAATCTCTGCTAGCTTCAGACCTTTTTCTGCAGCTGCTTTTGCATCCAAAACTTTGCTAACTGTTTGCTGCAAGAGGCCCAGCTACAGCACCCTTACCATTCTCAACCTTAATACAATTGAAGAGAGTTAAGGTCTTGCTCCATGGAAGGAAAGCTGTGACAAACCTAGAAGCATATTAAAAGGCAGAGACATCAATCTACCGACAAAGGTCCATAGAGTCAAAGCTATGGCTTTTCTGGTAGTCATGTATGGATGTGAGAGTTGGATCATGAAGAAGGCTGAGCACTGAAGAATTGATGCTTTCGAACTGTGGTGCTGGAGAAGACTTGTTAGACTCCCTTGGACTGCAAGGTGATCCAACTAGTTAATCCTGAAGGAAATCAATCCTGAATATTCACTGAAAGGACTGATACTGAAGCTGAAGCTCCAAAACTTTGGCCACTTGAAGCTCCAATACTATGGTCACCTTTTCATTGGAAAAGACCCTGAGAAAATCTTTCCTGGGAAAGATTGAGGGCAGCAGGAGAGAGGGGTGACAGAGATGGAGTGAATGAGATGGTTGAATGGCATCACTGACTCAATGGACATGAATTTGAGCAAACTCTGGGAGATAGTGAAAGACAGAGAAGTCTGGCATGCTGCACTCTATGGGGTCACTAAGAGTCAGACATGACTTAATGACTAAACAACAAACAGCAACAGGTCTTGCTATGTAGGAATTAAAGTTTGACTTACAGGAATATTGCAGCTGGTTTGATGTTCTATCTAGACTACTACAACTTTCACCATATCAGCAAAAAAGCTATTTCACTTGTTTATCATTTGTGTGTTCACTGGAGTATCACTTTATTCAGAAGATCTAGCTAACAAAATTAGTACTAATCAACAGATATTAAAAGTAGGCAAACAGCCTTTGAGGACTCATAGCTAGAGAGAAGTCAATGCCTGGCTTCAAACCTTCAAACAATAGGCTAACTCTCTTATTAGGTGCTAATACAGTTAGTGATTCTGAGTTAAAATCAATGCTCCTTTGCTATTACAAAAATCCTAAGGCCCTTAGAATTATGTCAAATATATTCCTATGCCTGTGCTCTATAAATGAAATAACAAAGCCTGCATAACATCACATCTGTATACAACATGATTTACTTAAGCCCACATGAATATCTTAAGCCCACTTTTGAGGCCTACTGCTCAGAAGAAAGATGTCTTTCAAAATACTGCTGCTCATTGACAAGGCACCTGGTCACCCAAGAGCTCTGATGGAGATGTATAATGAGATTAATATTGTTTTCATGGCTGCTAACACAACATCCATTTTTTAGCCCATGGATCAAGGAACAAATTCAACTTTCAAGGCTTATTACTTAAGAAATACATTTTGTAAGGTTAGAACAGCCATAGTTATTCCTCTGATGGATCAGAGCAAAGTAAATTGAAAACCTTCAGAAATGATTCACCATTCTAGATTCCATTAAGAACATTCACGATTCATGGGAAGAAATAAAAATATCAACATTAGTGGAAGTTTGGAAAAAGTTAATTCTAATACTCATGTATGATTTTGAGGGGTTCAAGACTTCAGTGAAGGAAGTAATTACAAATGTGGTAGAAATAGCAAGAAATAGAAGTGGATTCTGAAGATGCAACTGAATTACTGCAGTCTCATGATAAAACTTGAACAGATAAGAAGTTGCTTCTTATGAATGAGCAAAAAAAAAAGGTGTTTTCTTGAGTTAGAATCTTCTTCTGGTAAAGATTCTATAAAGATTTAACAAAATAGTTAAAATTAATATTCAAAAAAACTTAGTTGATAAAGCAGCATCAGGATTTGGGAGAATTGATTCCAACTTTGAAAGATGTTTTACTGTGGGCAAAATGTTCTCAAAAAACATTGCATGGTACAGAGAAATCATTCATGATAGGAAGAGTTAATGAAAGCAGCAGATTTCACTGATGTCTTATTTTAAGAAACTGCCACAAGGTCTTTGATCAAGGACTTTCCAAGATGGCAGAAGGGTAGGAGGATGTGGAGTTCTCTCCCCACAAATGCATCAAGAGTACATCTGCAAATGGAACAATTCTCACAGAGGACCTGCTGAACACTAGAAGAGGACTTCAAACACCTAAAAGGACAAGAAAGATCCCCACATAAGCAAGTAGGATGAAAGGAGGAAGGAAAAAAGAAGAGGAGAGGAAGTAGGATGGGACTACGCTTCTGGTGGGGAGTTGAAGGTAAGGAGAGGTTCCCCCATGCAGTGACGTCCTCTCTCCCATGCAGAGATCAGCATGGACATAAGGGTGCCTAGGAGGCTCAGAGGAGAGCACAGTGGCCAGTCTGTGGCAGGCAGGACAGAGTAAAACCTACACAGATGGTCCATGCCACAGCCCTGCACACTCTGACCTGAGACAGATGTCTACAAGGACACACAAGGGTCTGGCGCTGGAAGGTGAGATGTGGAGAGCAGACCTTGGGAGGGGGCTGCTGTTGGCTGTGAAGAGACAGTCTGAGGGGATGAGAGTGAGGAGTTCCACAAGTAAGAATGCTCGTGGAGGAAGCCTCAACCATCACAGGAGCAAATCACCATTGTTGAGTGACTTGTGAAAGGCAGGGCCTCTCTCCTCACTGGCAGCTCCCTAAATTCAGTGCCTGCAAAATATCCAAAAGGACAAGTGTTCCTGCACTGAGATGGGTCTGGCTTAAGGAACTGTGGGCTTTGTGGGCACATACGCACAGGAACTGGGCCAGGCAAGAGTCTGAACTACCTCCATAGCTCCATTAGCAGATCCAGGTGGACAGCTACTGCAGTCCTGGGACTTGATCTCAGTGAATCAGCACCAGTGGCCTGATGAAAACAGCACCTGAGGGCCACCAGGGCCGATTGCGAGCACATCCACAGTTAAGTTGGGACTGGGAGCAGTGCCAACGGCAGTTTACTTTATAAGCCCACACAATGGACGAAAGGGGACACAATAGAGTATACTCACAGGTGAACAGCTCCAGAAGAGGAATACTCAGAGGCTTTTCTCTCACTGGGAGTGCTCTAATCTCAACTACCTCACACTGCAGATCAGAAACACAGCTAAGAAACAAGTCTAGGCATCTCTAGTCCAACAACTAGGGAGTAGACCCCAACTTTGACAGGGAAGTGACAATCACAGAGAAAGGGAAGGATTCAATCAATCTCCAGAGCAGACTCTGGTCACCACAGCACCAGTCAATCCCTGTATCAAGGGGATAAAAGTTCAAGCCTCTGGACCAACCTCACTAACCAGAGGGCAGACATCACAAGCAAGAGGAACTATGACCTTACATGAATACATGGCATGATATATTTAAAGTGAAGTGATGAAAGAAAATATTTACAACCAAGAACACTTACCCAGCAAGCTCTCATTCAGGTTCAACAGAGAAATCAAAAGGTTTACAAACAGCAAAAGCTAAGAGAATTCAGCACCACCACATCAGCTTTACAACAAGAGCTAAAGGAACTTCTCCAGGTAAGAAGCACAAGAGAAGAGAACAAAAGAGGAAGAGAAAAAAAGACCTACAAAAACAAACCCAGGAAGAGGGGGCAGAAGAAGATGGTGGAAGAGTAAGATGGGGAGATCACCAGCCTCCCCACAAACACATCAAAAACTCATCAAGATATGGAACAACTCCTTCAAAGCAATCTCTAGGTAATAGCAGAAGACCCCAGGCTTCCAGTGGGGCAGGCTAAGCTCCCTGAAATGAGGTAGGAGAGAGGATGGAGACAGAAAAAGGGAAAAGATGGAGAACTTCTGGATAGGAACTTGTGCACTGAGGGAGAGAGGGAGTTGTGAAGCAGGAAGAGTTCCTACGCACTGGGAAGCTCCCTCCTCACAGAGGGGCCCAAGAGGGAACTGCATAATCTCAGAAAGCCAGGCAAAGTAGGGACTTAAGAGGGCAGAAAACAGAGAAAGCTGTACTTCTCAATCCGTAAACAGCTCACAGACTGTGGCCCCGACCAGATGGCAGTCTTGGGGAATGAAAAGAAGCACACAGAAGCCCAGTGGTGCAGAGGAGGGGCCTGGGGTGCTAAGAGAAGAAGTGAAGTGAAGTGAAGTCGCTCAGTCATGTCCGACTCTTTGCGACACCATGGGCTGTAGCCTACCAGGCTCCTCTGTCCATGGGATTTTCCAGGCAATAGTCCAGGAGTGGATTGCCATTCCTTCTCCAGGGGATCTTCCCAACCCAGGGATTGAACCCAGGTCTCCCGCGTTGTAGACAGACGCTTTACCGTCTGAACCACCAGGGAAGTCTCAACCTCTCCAGTGCACACAACCCTCGTGGTGCAGAGGGCAGGCCCAGGGAGCCAAAGGAAGAACACACAAGCCCTGTGACATACAGGGAAGGCCCAGGGAGCCGAGACAAGTGCACACAAGATCTGTAACATAGAGGGCGAGCTCAGGGGGCTGAAGGAACTTCACACAAGTCTCTGTGATGCAGAGGGCAGGGTCCGGGGGGCCAAGAAAAGAGCCACACACGCTCCTACCTAGCAAGCATCAGCCTTCAGTGCAGGGCAGGATGGGGAACAGAAGCACTGGTCAAAAATCCAGGGACAGGTAGGGGGCAGGGGCAATGAAGATATGCTAAGAGGGTCACTTCAAAGTGGGTGTGGAAATAGACATGTCTAACACTGCCAAAGCCAGAAGGACTGCCTAAAGACATACTGAACCCATAGACACCCCAAAACCTACTACTGAACACTGTACTGCCCTTCAGAGAGACGAGATCCATCTCCATCAACCAGAACACAGACGTAAGCTCTCCCAACCAGGAAAGCATCACAGGACACTAATCCAACCCCATCCAGGGGGGCAGACTCCACAACAAGAAGAACTATGACATTGAGAACTTTTTTTTTTTCCCTTATAAATCACACTGTATATTCCACCGACATATTTCTACCTTCACATTAGCTTTTTGTGATGCTGTGGAGTTTTCTTCTTTGTTATCTCTTTTTATTTTTTAAAAAGAAAACTATTTTCAAGATATTTTTTCTTTCTTTCACTCTTTTTTTGTGATTTTTCTGATTTTTCTTTTGATGTATTTGACCACCTTTTTTATAGTTCTTTACCAGTTGTAGCTATTCCTGAATATATATAAACCTTTTTCACATATGTCTATTTATCTTTTCTGTTCTATTTTTCTTTTCTCCCTTTATTTTACCCTCTCACACACCCCTTCCTTTGCTCTTTTCTCTCCCTTCTCCTCTTTCTTTCTTTCTTTCTCTTCTCCTTTTTTTCCTTCACTCTCTTTTTTCACCATGTAAGTTAAATTGTTGTGCTCTCTTTGCTATACTCCCCAGTTGGCAATCTAGAAGGCCCAGGGAGCCGAGACAAGTGCACACAAGATCTGTAACATAGAGGGCGAGCTCAGGGGGCTGAAGGAACTTCACACAAGTCTCTGTGATGCAGAGGGCAGGGTCCGGGGGGCCAAGAAAAGAGCCACACACGCTCCTACCTAGCAAGCATCAGCCTTCAGTGCAGGGCAGGATGGGGAACAGAAGCACTGGTCAAAAATCCAGGGACAGGTAGGGGGCAGGGGCAATGAAGATATGCTAAGAGGGTCACTTCAAAGTGGGTGTGGAAATAGACATGTCTAACACTGCCAAAGCCAGAAGGACTGCCTAAAGACATACTGAACCCATAGACACCCCAAAACCTACTACTGAACACTGTACTGCCCTTCAGAGAGACGAGATCCATCTCCATCAACCAGAACACAGACGTAAGCTCTCCCAACCAGGAAAGCATCACAGGACACTAATCCAACCCCATCCAGGGGGGCAGACTCCACAACAAGAAGAACTATGACATTGAGAACTTTTTTTTTTTCCCTTATAAATCACACTGTATATTCCACCGACATATTTCTACCTTCACATTAGCTTTTTGTGATGCTGTGGAGTTTTCTTCTTTGTTATCTCTTTTTATTTTTTAAAAAGAAAACTATTTTCAAGATATTTTTTCTTTCTTTCACTCTTTTTTTGTGATTTTTCTGATTTTTCTTTTGATGTATTTGACCACCTTTTTTATAGTTCTTTACCAGTTGTAGCTATTCCTGAATATATATAAACCTTTTTCACATATGTCTATTTATCTTTTCTGTTCTATTTTTCTTTTCTCCCTTTATTTTACCCTCTCACACACCCCTTCCTTTGCTCTTTTCTCTCCCTTCTCCTCTTTCTTTCTTTCTTTCTCTTCTCCTTTTTTTCCTTCACTCTCTTTTTTCACCATGTAAGTTAAATTGTTGTGCTCTCTTTGCTATACTCCCCAGTTGGCAATCTGCTCAGGCTCAGTTTTCCAGACTGAACATTAGTTAGCTCTGCTTTTAACTGGGTGATATCACTTTTGGTTTCCCTTGTCCACCAAGTCAATCTCCTGTACTCTTTTCTTTAGAACACTTTGGTTATAACTGTGTATATGGAAGTGGATGTATATGTGCCATTATTTCTGTAATTACCAGCTTGATCTGCTTGATCTCCTCCCACTAGAACACAGGCACAAGTCACCCCTAACAAGTAGTCAACACAAACCACTCAACCAACTTTTCCCTCCAAGGTCAAAACCCAAAAGGAAGTAAAAATACAACCCTGAAGCCTGGGAAAAGGAGACCTTAAGTGGAGAAAGTTAGAAAAAAAAATGAAAAGACAGAGAAATACATCACAAATGAAAAAGTTAGAAATTCACAAGACCAAATAAATTCACAAGACCAAATCAAATAGATTTTTTATATCAAAATTTTTGATATTTTTTGATATTTTTTTATATCAAATAGATTTTTTATAAAAAATCTATTTGAAAGAGAATTCAGAATAATGATACTAAAGATGTTCCAAAAACTTAAAACAGAATGGAGAGAATGCAAGAAATAATTAACAGAGTTAACAAAACACCAAGGACATGGAAGGAATAAAGAATAAGCAAGCAGAGATAAATAACAAAACTACTGAAATTAAAAATACTCTAGAAGGAACCAATAGCAGAATAACTGAGGCAGAAGAATGGATAAGTGAGCTGGAAGATAGAATAGTGGAAATAATGCTGAAGAGCAGAATAAAGAGAAAAGAATGAAAAGAATTGAGGATAGCCTCCTAGACTTTGGGGACAATATTAAATGCACCAACATTCAAGTTATAGGAAACTCAGAGGAAGAAGAAAAAAGAAAGACATTGTGAAAATTCTTGAAGAAATTATAGTTGAAAACTCCCCCAACATGGGAAAAGAAATAGTTGATCAGGTCCAAGAAGAACAGAGAGTTCCTGACAGGAGAAATCCAAGGAAAAACACATCGAGATGTATTAGGCAAGCTAACAGAGATTAAACAGAAAGAAAGATTATTTTTAAAAGCAAGGAAAAAGCAACAAGTAACATATAAGGGAAAACCCATATGATTAATAGTGGATCTTTCAGCAGAAACTCTGCAAGCCAGAAGGGAATGAAATGATATATTTTTCATTCCCAGCAGATCAAGCTGGTAATTACAGAAATAATGGAACACACATATACACTTCCATACACACACATATCATTAAAGGATATATTTAAAGTACTGAGAGAAAGAAAAAAATCTACAACCAAGTTTATTTTACCCAGCAAAGATCTCATTCAAAATTGATGGTGGTGGTGGTTTAATCACTAAGTCGTGTCCAACTCTTGCTACCCCATAGACTATAACCTTCCAGCCTCCTCTGTCCACAGGGATTCTCTAGGCAAGAATACTGGAGTGGGTTGTCAGTTCCTTCTCCAGGGGATCTTCCCAACCCAGTAATCAAACCCAGCTCTCCTGCATTGCAGGCAGATTCTTTACCAACTGAGCTACAAGGGAAGCCCGTTCAAAGTTGATGGAGAAATAAAAAGCTTCACAGACAAGCAAAAGTTAAAGAGCCTATTAGCATGACCAAACCAGCCTTACAGCAAGTACTAATGGGACTTACATAGCCAGTAAACAAACACAAGAGAAAGAAAATACCTATAAATAAACCCAAAGCAATTAAGAAAATGTCAATATTATAACATGTATATCAATAATTACCTTAAATATAAATGGATTAAATGCACCAACCAAAAGATACAGACTGACTTGATGCATATGAAAACAAGACCCACATATATCCTGCCTACAAGAGACCCACTTCAGACCTACAGATACATACAGACTGAAAGTAAAAGGAAGGAAAAGATATTCCATGTGAATGGAAACCAAAAGAAAGCCAGAATGGCAATCCTTGTTTCAGACAAAATAGACTTTAATATAAAGAATATTATGAGACAAAGAAGGACACTACATAATGATCAAGAGAATCAATCAAAGAAGACACAAAAATTGTAAATACTTAAGGTCCATCTAGTCAAGGCTATGGTTTTTCCTGTGGTCATGTATGGATGTGAGAGTTGGACTGTGAAGAAGGCTGAGCGCCGAAGAATTGATGTTTTCGAACTATGGTGTTGGAGAAGACTTGAGAGTCCCTTGGACTGCAAGGAGATCCAACCAGTCCATTCTGAAGGAGATCAGCCCTGGGATTTCTTTGGAGGGAATGATGCTAAGGCTGAAACTCCAGTACTTGGGCCACCTCATGCGAAGAGTTGACTCATTGGAAAAGACTCTGATGCTGGGAGGGATTGGGGGCAGGAGGAGAAGGGGACGACAGAGGATGAGATGGCTGGATGGTATCACTGACTCGATGGATGTGAGTCTGAGTGAACTCCGGGAGTTGGTGATGGACAGGGAGGCCTGGCGTGCTGTGATTCATGGGGTCGCAAAGAGTCAGACATGACTGAGCGACTGAACTGAACTGAAATGAACTGATGCACCCAACATAGGAGCATTGCAATACATAAGGCAAACACTAGCAGGCATAAGAGGGGAAATTAACAGTAAGACAATAATAGTAGGGGACTTTAACACCTCACTTACACCAACAGACAGATCATCAAAACAGAGAATCAAGAAGGAAACATTAGAACAAATCTAATGAAACATTAAACCAAACAGACTTAATTGATGTCTTCAGAACTTTCCATCCAAATAATGGTGTAAGCACTCACCTAGAGCCAGACATCCTGCAGTGTGAAGTCAAGGGGGCTTTAGGAAGCATCACTATGAACAAAGCTAGTGGAGGTGATGGAATTCCAGTTGAGCCATTTCAAATCCTAAAAGATGATGATGTGAAAGTGCGGCACTTAATATGCCAGCAAATTTGGAAAACTCAGCAATGGCTACAGGACTGGAAAAGGTCAGTTTTCATTCCAATCCAAAGAAAGGCAATGCCAAACAATGTTCAATCTATCGCACAGTTGTACTCATCTCACATGCTAGCAAAATAACACTCAAAATTCTCCAAGCCAGGCTTCAGTACATGAACTGTCAACTTTCAGATGTTCAAGCTGGATTTAGAAAAGGCAGAGGAACCAAAGATCAAACTGCCAACATCTGCTGGATCATCACTAAAGCAAGAGAGTTCTGAAAAACATGTACTTCTGCTTTATTGACTACACAAAAGCCTTTGACTGTGTGGATCACAACAAACTGTGGAAAATTCTTCAAGAGATAGGAATACCAGACCACCCTACCTGCCTGCTGAGAAATCTGTATGCTGGTCAAGAAGCAACAGTTAGAACCAGACATGGAAAAACAGACTGGTTCCAAATAGGAAAAGAAGTACATCAAGGCTGTATATTGTCACGATGCTTATTTAACTTATATGCAGAGTACATCATGCGCAATGCCAAGCTGGATAAAGCACAAGCTGGAATCAAAATTGCCAGGAAAAATATCAACAACCTCAGATATGCAGACGACACCACCCTTATGGCAGAAAGTGAAGAGGAACTAAAAAGCCTCTTGATGAAAGTGAAAGAGGAGAGTGAAAAAGTTGGCTTAAAACTCAACATTCAGAAAACTAAGATCACGGCATCCAGTCTCATCACTTCATGGCAAATAGATGGAGAAACAATGGAAACAGCGAGAGACTTTATTTTGGATGCTCCAAAATCACTGCAGATGGTGACTGTAGCCATGAAATTAAAATACATTTACTCCTTGGGGAAAAAGCTATGATCAACCTTGACAGCACTTTAAAAAGCAGAGACATTCATTACTTTGCCAACAAAGGTCTGTCTAGTCAAAGCTATGGTTTTTCCAGTAGTCATGTATGGATGTGAGAGTTGGACTATAAAGAAAGCTGAGAATTGAAGAACTAATACTTTTGAACCATGGTGTTAGAGGAGACTCTTGAGAGTCTCTTGGAGTGCTAGGAGATCAAGCCAGTCCATCTTAAAGGAAATCAGTCTTGAATATTCATTGGAAGGACTGATGCTGAAGCTGAAGCTCCAATCTGACTCACTTGAAAAGATCCTGATGCTGGGAAAGATTGAAGGCAGGAGGAGAAGGGGATGACAGAGGATGAGATGGTTGGATTGTATCACTGACTCGATTGTAATGGACAGGGAATCCTGGTGTTCTGTAGTCCACGGGGTCGAAAAGAATGGGACACGACTGAGCAACTGAACTGAACTGAAAGCTACCAGAGTGTGAAATCATTTGATAAAAATTGGAAGTGTTCAGCTCCAAATTTTCAATCTCATTCACTAATTTTTAAGTCACCAAAAATGGATAAAATGCTGCCTGTCGGAATATTTTTATTCCAGGTGAATGTGTCATTCCATTTAGTGAGTGTTCAACTACTCAAACAATTTGCCTCTAATGCTTTATTTGGAATAAATTTGGGTGGAAAACAACCAATTCAGTGGTGAATAAGGCATTTTACAGTTTTCTATTTGGATGTCACATTCCAGGTAACTAATATCTACCAATGTTACATTTCAAATTAAAGAGTTAACAAATTTTCAAACTTCAAGATAGAATAATAAGCACCCTGGGATATCTAATTTGTATATATATATATATACACACACACACAAAATTAATTAATGTTTAAGATACAAAATAATCTTTCAGACAGGTAAGTTTAGCTAGAGAAATTGAGCAGTTCTTTGCATAATGAGGGCAGGAACAGTTCAAACAGATGCAAAGACCAGAAAATTGATGTATGGCAAAACCAGTACAATATTGTAAAGTAATTAACCTCCAATTAAATAAATTTATATTTTAAAAAAGTGATCCACTTGGAAGAGAAGATGAATTTGCTCTGCCTCTCCCGCATCATCTCAATACTTTAGAAAATAAAACTAGGAAAAATATTTCAGTAATCAACAGACCCCACACCCAAACTAAAAATCGAACCTGAGACTTTAAAAGGAGAGCAGAGCAATGGGCCGTAAAGGAAAACTGCCTGTGGCGTCTCTGCACAAACCCGGGCAGGGCGGGCAGGAAGCCCACCTCAGGGAGACCTCGGTTTTCAGAAGGACGCTTCGAAGCTCCATTTCTCTGCAGTTTCCACCCGCGCTCCGAGGCTGCAACCGCGGGACGCGGGGCGGTGGGGACAGAAAGCCAGGGAAGCAGACGGCAGAGGCGGAGACCAGACAGGAGCCAGAGGGAGAGCGTGGCCCGGAGGCCGCTGCTGTTGTCCGGGGTGCTGAAAAGCCAGGGACGACCCGGACGGCGGCGGCCACTTGCCTCTCCCGGAGCGCCAGACCGGGTTCCGGGTGCGCACCTGCTAAGCCCGTCCTGGGCCGGGGCCTGGAGGTGCCCGCCGGTGAGGTCCCCACAGCAGACCCTTAATGGGGAAATGATGAGGGCAGAGAGCATCTCGGGCACAGCGTACAGGATCCCGGTGCCCCCTCCCCACCGTTCCGGACAGCCCCGCGCCGCGACCCCTCCACCTGCGCGCGGACTCGCCGTCTCACCGCGGCGCCGGCGGGCGGAGCGTCAGACCAGCCGGGCGCGGGCGGAGGGTGCGGGGCGTGGGAGGAAAGCGGCGCCGGTCCCGGGATTACGGGGTGGAGGCGATGGCGAGAACACCAGCCACAAGTCCTACCGGCCGCTCTGCGTCCTCACCCTCAAACGTGCTGGTGACAGAAGTTGGGAGTCTGGCTAGAGGAGAGTTTCTCCATCTTACTGCCCCTTCCCCTCCACACCTCCCTCCTCTCCAGACTGTCCACCCCACTCTGCTCTGTGGTCCTGGTACCGTGCTTCTTTGAGCTCCTGGGGAGGTTCGGGAGGAGAGGACTGGGGAGTTGGGACGTTTTCCCCAAGTACCTTCGCTCTAGGAGATGCCTCACTCTGGATAGAGCTGAGAGTCGACTCACCTCCTCACCTCCTCCTCCTATCTTGGGCCTCACAGTGACTAAGCTGACCAGCCCCAGTACAGACTCTCCAGAGGGGTATGTGTAAGGGGCCGGGAGCGGGCGGTAGAAATACTGGTGCTGCTGCTGCTGCTAAGTCTCTTCGGTCGTGTCCGACTCTGTGCGACCCCATAGACGGCAGCCCGCCAGGCTCCCCTGTCCTTGGGATTCTCCTGGCAAGAACACTGGAGTGGGTTGCCATTTCCTTCTCCAATGCATGAAAGTGAAAAGTGAAAGGGAATTCGCTCAGTCGTGTCCGACTTGTAGCAACCCTATGGACTGCAGCGCACCAGGCTCCTCCATCCATGGGATTTTCAAGGCAGGAGTACTGGAGTGGGGTGCCATCGCCTTCCAGGGTGGCAATTTCTTAGAGTCATCATCAGTTCAGTTCAGTTCAGTCGCTCGGTCGTGTCCGACTCTTTGTGACCCCATGAATCGCAGTACGCCAGGCCTCCCTGTTCATCACCATCTCCCGGAGTTCACTCAGACTCACATCCATCGAGTCCGTGATGCCATCCAACAATCTCATCCTCAGTCGTCCCCTTCTCCTCCTGCCCCCAATCCCTCCCAGCATCAGAGTCTTTTCCAATGAGTCAACTCTTCTCATGAGGTGGCCAAAGTACTGGAGTTTCAGCCTCAGCATCATTCCGTCCAAAAAAATCCCAGGGTTGATCTCCTTCAGAATGGACTGGTTGGATCTCCTTGCAGTCCAAGGGACTCTCAAAAGTCTTCTCCAACACCACACTTCAAAAGCATCAATTCTTCTGCGATCAGCCTTCTTCACAGTCCAACTCTCACATCCATACATGACCACAGGAAAAACCATAGCCTTGACTAGACGGACCTTAGTCAGCAAAGTAATGTCTCTGCTTTTGAAAATGCTATCTAGGTTGGACATAACTTTTCTTCCAAGGAGTAAGCATCTTCTAATTTCATGGCTGCAGTCACCATCTGCAGTGATTTTGGAGCCCCC
>SJYT01022703.1:60878-89635 GCA_006410635.1 Cephalophus harveyi
AGTATATATGCTGCCGATGCGAGCACCCATGTCCAGTTCTAACTGTTGCTTCCTGACCTGCGTACAGGTTTCTCAAGAGGCAGGTCAGGTGGTCTGGTATGCCCATCTCTTTCAGAATTTTCCACAGTTTGTTGTGATCTCCCCAGTCAAAGGCTTTGGCATAGTCAATAAAGCAGTTTTTCTGGAACTCTCTTGCTTTTTCGATATTTGCACTGGCACATTTTTTCCTGTGAATCACTTCCTTTGGTACTTCAGAGACGTGAAGTAGTCATGATTTGCTTATTTGTTCCTGGTACTAGAGGGAATACATAAGAGCAACCAGAATGATAAAGAGCCAGAGGGACTTAGTTTAGAGGAAAACACAAAAAACCAGATGATGTTATTTATTGGTTGAGTGATCTAAGATGACTCTGGAAACCACTTACAAGATTTGAACTAAGATGATGACAAGAGGTGGGGAAGAAGAAAGACCAGTAACTTTACAGAAAGAAAAAGGGGCTGCGTGTTTAGTATTGGGCTGTGAAAACTCACTGAGAAAGCATTATAGAACCCATCGTTTGAGACACCAGAAACAAGTTATGAAAGCCTACATTTCAATTTTTTCTTCCCTGGATTTTAGCTTAAGTTGCAAGTGGATATTCAGTTACCAGAGATCTTGGTTCAGCTGGAAAGCATGGCAGTTAGCTCTCTGCATCCTGCCGTAAAACTTTTAGATCTCTGGGCTGCCTCCAGCTCCACTAAGTGAAAATTTATAGAGGATACCTCAGGGGACCTGCTTCACAACAAGCACAGGAAGTGATTCCCAGATACTCAAAATTCAGAAACCACTGGTTATGGTCATTGTTGTTGTTCAGTTGCTCAGTCATGTCTGACTCTTTGCAACCCCATGGACTGCAGCACGCCAGGCCTCCCTGTCCATCACCAACTCCTGGAGTCCACCCAAACCCATGTCCATTGAGTCGGTGATGCCATCCAACCATCTCATCCTCTGTCTTCCCTTTCTCCTCCTGCCCTCACTCTTTCCCAGCATCAGGGTCTTTTCAAGTGACTCAGCACTTCACATCAGGTGGCCAAAGTATTAGCTTTTCAGCTTCAACATCAATCCCTCCAATGAACACCCAGGACTGATTTCTTTTAGGATTGACTGGTTGGATCTCCTTGCAGTCCAAGGGACTCTCAAGAGTCTTCTCCAACACCACATTTCAAAAGCATCAATTCTTCGGTGCTCAGCCTTCTTTATAGACCAACTCTCATACCCATACACGACCACAGGAAAAACCATAGCCTTGACTAGATGGACCTTTGTTGACAAAGTAATGTCTCTGCTTTTTAATATGCTATCTAGGTTGGTCATAACTTTCCTTCCAACAAGTAAGCGGCTTTTAATTTCATGGCTGCAATTACCATCTGCAGTGATTTTGGAGTCCAGAAAAATCAAGTCAGCCACTGTTTCCACTGTTTCCCCATCTATTTTCTATGAAGTGATTGGATTGGATGCCATGATCTTAGTTTTCTGAATGTTGAGCTTTAAGCCAACTTTTTCACTCTCCTCTTTCACTTTCATCAAGAGGCTCTTGAGTTCTTCTTCACTTTCTGCCATAAGGGTGGTGTCATCTGCATATCTGAGGTGATTGATATTTCTCCTGGCAATCTTGATTCCAGCTTGTGCTTCTTCAGCCCAGCGTTTCTCATGATGTACTCTGCATGTAAGTTAAACAAACAGGGAGACAATATGCAGTCTTGACGTACTCCTTTTCCTATTTGGAACCAGTCTGTTGTTCCATGTCCAGTTCTGATCGTTGCTTCCTGACCTGCATATAGGTTTCCCAAGAGGCAGGTCAGGTGGTCTGGTATTCCCATCTCTTTCAGAAGTTTCCACAGTTTGTTGTGATCCACACAGTCAAAGGCTTTGGCATAGTCAATACAGCAGAAATAGATCTGTTGTTCCATGTCCAGTTCTGATCGTTGCTTCCTGACCTGCATATAGGTTTCCCAAGAGGCAGGTCAGGTGGTCTGGTATTCCCATCTCTTTCAGAAGTTTCCACAGTTTGTTGTGATCCACACAGTCAAAGGCTTTGGCATAGTCAATACAGCAGAAATAGATTTTTTTCTGGAAATCTCTTGTTTTTTCCATGATTCAGCAGATGTTGGCAATTTGATCTCTGTTAGTGGTGATAAGTTATTTTAGTTTTTGCCCATAGGAAAAGCTATTTTTTCTGTCCTTGAATTCTGAATGATAATCTTGAGGGGTAAGATATTCTAGGTCTTAGGTTTTTTACCCTTTCAGCACTTTAAATACATCATGCTACTCTCTTCTGCCCTGCAAATCTCCTGCAGAAAAGTCATCTGATACCCTTTGGGGTTCACCTTGTATGTGACTCTTTGTTTTTCTCTTGCTGTCCATAGAATTCTTTCCTTATCTTTAATTTTGCCATTTTAATTATGACATGTCTTCATGTGGGTCTCCTTGGGTTTATCTTATCTGGGATTCTTTGTTCTTCCTGTACCTGGAAATCTGCTTCTTCCTTCAATTTTGTGAGTTTTTCAGCCATAGCTTCATCAAATACAATTTTTTACTCTTTCCTCTCTCTCTTTTCCATATGGTGCCACTATAATGCAAATGTTAGAATACTAAATGTCCCAAATGTCGCTTAAACTGTCCTCACTTTTTGTTTTTCTTTTTGCTATTCTAATTGAGTGATTTCCATTATTCTATCTTTTCAATCACACGTGTTCTTCTGTATCACCTATTCTGCTGTTAACTCCTTCTAGTGTGTTTTTTATTTCAGTTATTGTATTCTTCAGCTCTGGCTGATACTTTTTATATTGTCTAGCTCCTTATTAAATTCTCGTTGTGTTTATTTATTCTTTTCCTAAGTTCAATCACTATTCTTACTACTAATGCTTTGAATTCTTTATCTGGTAAATTATTTTTATCTCTGTTTCATTCGGTGTTTTTGCAGGATTTTTTTTAATTTGTTCTTTCATTTGAAACATATTTCTCATTTTTACTTTCTCTGTCTCTGTAATTAGTAATTTCTCACCTCTGAAATTAGGTGAAACAGTTTCCTGTCCCAGTCTTGAAAGAATGTCCTTCTGTAGGAGAGTTCCTATGCATTCTGCACATGCCCAGTGCCTTTGGTGGGCAAGCTGGCTGGAACTGATATGAGCCAAGGTCCCATCTTGCCCCAGGTGTGCTAGCAGCTATCACCTTGGTGAGATAGGGGCTGGAGTTGGAGAGGTTAGAGCCAGAGCCAGGGGTGAACTGGGGCTTCTACTATCCTCAGGGCCATCACTACCCTCTCAGGACAAGGTTGGTTCCCAAGGTTCTGGAGCAGAAACCTTGATATCTGGTCTGAGCTGGTTCTATTCCCTCTAAGTACATGCTCTTCCCACTCCTGGCAATGACACTGTCACCCTTGAGGGAAGCAATGCTGGAGCAAGAGGGGCCAGAATGGGGGTTCAATGAGAGCTGGAATGTACACTGGGATGGTTCTGACATGTCAAAAAGGGTTCCAGACCACTCTGGATTTGCTGCTGCCAAGGCTTCCCTGGGACTTGGACAGTAAAGATTCTGCCTACAATGTAGGAAACTCGGGTTTAATCCCTGGATTGGGAAAATCCCCTAGAGATGGAAGTGGAAATCCACTCCAGTATTCTTGCCTGGAAAATCTCCTGGACAGAGGAGCCTGGCAAGCTACAGCACATGCAGTCTCAAAGAGTTGGACACAACTGAGTGACTAATACTTTTGTTCACTTTCATGAGTGCCAGTGGTGTCCACCTTGACCCAGTTCAGGTACAGTGCTAAGTCCAAGCCTGCTCTTTCCTCCTCAAGTGTTCATGCTCTTTGGCAATGGCAGCCTTCTTCTTAGTGCGGAACTGCTCAGGAACTAGAGTGGCCTGGCATGTGTGGAACAGCTGTGGAAAACTGGCCGTTAGTTTCCTGGGAGTAAGCAAGTGCATGTGTGATCTTCAGAAGTAAAGTCTCAGTTTCTTACAGCCCTCCTATAAATCCTACTGGTTTTCAGACCAGCTAAGGAGATTCTTCTGTTTCACACCCCATGCTTCACTACTCAATATATGGCTCAAACACCACTCCCCAGGGATGCTTCCTGAGCCCATGTAACCCCCTCCTCTTCTGAGTCCCCTCCTAGGGTTGTGGAACCTAGCATTATCACTTCTCCTCCCTACTGTACACTGTCTGGATCTTTTTTGTCAGCCTTGATTGCAGAAGAGTCTCTCTGCAGTCACCAATTTCTTTTCAATGAGAATTGTTCCACATGTAGGTGCATTTTTGATGGGTTTGTGGTTAAAGGTGATCTCAACATCCCCCTACTCTGCCATCTTGATCTCCAACCCTTGGCAAAACCTATTTTGACAGGCGTGAACCATCTATTTCTAAGCAGTAAATGTGATTTTACACTGCCTTATGGCTCTCGAGCTCATATGTATCTGTGACAAATCTGTCTTCAAGAATCATGGAAATGTATTGTTTTTCACTGTGTATTCTATTCCTGCTGAGGAACTCAGTGAAGTGATGGACTAAAAAATAAGTACAAGCTAATTTGATGTTTTTCTCTACTTGAAGTAATAGCTGGTGGCCAGGAATTTTTTTTTAAGTCAATAAATTTTTCTTTATCTTCATAAATAATATACCATGTAACTGCTTGGAAACTTTTGATCACAATGCGTTTATTGAACATCCAAGATGACCAGGATTTTTTAAATTATTAAACATCCCTGTCATTAGAAATATGAATAAGACCCACAGTCTTTTGCTGCAGAAAATTGATATCCCAGGGTATTTTTAAGCATCAAACATCATTTGAAGTGCCTATGATAATTCTGACTCATTATTCTTGTCCTAAATTTATATTTTACTTTGTCCTTGTGCTGCTTTTCCCTTCATAGTATTTATGATGCAGGATTGTGAATGTTCTGAGAGGACCATGAGAAAGTTAGTATCCCATTCTTCAAGTTATAATGAAAGACTATGTGACCTAGACATTGTTTTCTAAATTATTTTATAAGAAGTCAAGTTATTCTATGGGGATAAAAAGTTATTGATTTATAAGGTAGAAATATTCTGGTCCTACAACCCTTTTTTGATGATGTATTAAGTTGGAATTATCCAGCTCCCTTGTACCCATCATAACACCATAGGCAGCCCACTCTCAGGAAACTAGAATGGGTCCCAAACATCTTAGGAAGGACAAACACTTCCCCAGGGGCACATGGGCCTGACATTTTTAGAAAATCAGTTCCCACAGCCTTAACTCCCATCCGCACACTCTCCTAAAACTGACCTACCTGAGAATGTGCTTGTGGCCATGGCACCATGATGATTCTCTTATCCCGTTTCCCTGCTGACAGTAAGCTTTTCTTCTTTATGTGTATATATCATCATCCTTACTCAACCAATGAGTAATCCCTTATCTTTGACTCTGGTATAAAAAACCTGAGACAAGCAAAATGATAATCTGAAGTATTGGGGTCAAAAAAAAACCTTCTATAAGCAAGACCCCATAAAACAAAAGTAAACCTCATTTCTTTCTCCCAGTCTCTTTCTGTAAAGGATAAAAGTGACATTCAGTTTAGTTCAGTTAAGTCACTCAGTCGTGTCCAACTCTTTGTGACCCCATGACTCACAGCACACCAGGCCTCCCTGTCCATTGCCAACTCCCGGAGTTCACTCAAACTCACGTCCATCGAGTCGGTGATGCCATCCAGCCATCACATCCTCTGTCATCCCCTTCCCCTACTGCCCCAAATCCCTCCCAGCATCAGAGTCTTTTCCAATGAGTCAGCTCTTCCCATGAGGTGGCCAAAATACTGGAGTTTCAGCTTTAGCATCATTCCTTCCAAAGAAATCCCAGGGCTGATCTCCTTCAGAATAGACTGGTAGGATCTCCTTGCAGTCCAAGGGACTCTCAAGAGTCTTCTCCAACACCACAGTTCAAAAGCATCAATTCTTCGGCGCTCAGCTTTCTTCACAGTCCAATTCTCACATCCATACATGACCATTGGAAAAATCATAGCCTTGACTAGACAGACCTTTGTTGGCATAGTAATGTCTCTGCTTTTGAATATGCTGTCTAGGTTGGAGTTGGCAATTTGATCTCTGGTTCCTCTGCCTTTTCTAAAACCAGCTTGAACATCTGGAAGTTCACGGTTCACGTATTGCTGAAGCCTTGCTTGGAGAATTTTGAGCATTACCTTACTAGCGTGTGAGATGAGTGCAATTGTGTGGTAGTTTGAACATTCTTTGGCACTGCCTTTCTTTGAGATTGGAATGAAAACTGACCTTTTCCAGTCCTGTGGCCACTGCTGAGTTTTCCAAATTTGCTGGCATATTGAGTGCAGCGCTTTCACAGCATCATCTTTCAGGATTTGAAGCAGCTTAACTGGAATTCCATCATCTCCACTAGCTTTGTTCATAGTGGTGCTTTCTAAGGCCCACTTGACCTCACATTCCAGGATGCCTGGCTCTAGGTGAGTGATCACACCATCATGATTATCTTGGTCTTGAAGATCTTTTTTCTACAGTTCTTCTGTGTATTCTAGGATATTTGGGGCTGTGTTAGGATGTTTTAAATTCAGAAGGGAGACAGTTTTCATGGAAATGCGTATCATTGATTTATTCAAATTGAAAACACAAAACAGGACTTTGGGACAGAAAGCACATTAGTTTGTAATTGGTTTGATAATGGAGACTGTCTTTTTCAGTTAAGCTGGTAGATGTCTTTCATAAATTGAATGATTTAAATCTTCAAATTTTGATGAAAATAGTTAAATCATAATACTGTAAAATATACAAAAAGTAAATATATTAACAGTACTTATTTAAAATATTTCATTTTTTAAAGTATTAATTTGGCAGAAGTGTATCCATTTTACAATCCATTCTAAATTTGTTGGATTAATCAAGGTGTCTCCAGGTGAAGAAGTAACAGACATCAGTAAAAACTCCCTTAATAAAGATAAAACCTTATGGGGTACTTTCCAGAAACTGGGCAAATGAAAGACTCTCATGTCAGAGTTACAAATCACTTTATGTCAGATGGGTTCCAGTAATTTGCTTCTTACAAAGGAATTGAATTGTCAGCTGCCACCACATTTAAAAACTGCTTCTGATGATAAATCACTGTGTGAATTTTGGCATTCTGAAAGGAGTTCAAAAGAACAAAGTAATTGCTGGAACACAAGCTCCCTTATTCTCATACACATGAGCAGCTGGTAAAGAAATATTTAGGAATATTGTTGGTTGTGCCCACTGTTTTGTTCTAGCAGTAGGTAACACTCACCCACAGATACAAGAAAAACATCCCCCAAAGTGCATTTTTACACTTAATAAAATTGTATTATAAAAATGTATTATCATTTCAGTTCAGTCACTCAGTCGTGTCCAACTCTTTGAGACCCCATGGACTACAGCATGCCAGGCTTCCCTGTCCTTCACCACTCCCAGAGCTTACTCAAACTCATGTCCATTGAGTCAGTGATGCCATCCAACCATCTCATCATCTGTCGTCTCCTTCCCCTCCCAACTTCAATCTTTACCAGCATCGGAGTCTTTTCAAATGAGTCAGTTCTTCACATCAGATGGCCAAAGTATTGAAGTGTCAGCTTCAACATCAGTCCTTCCAATGAATATTCAGGGTTGATTTCCTTTAGGATTGACTGGTTTGAACTCCTTGCAGTCCAGGATGGGAAACACGTGTACACCCGTGGTGGATTTATGTTGATGTATGGCAAAGCCAATACAATATTGTAAAGTAACTAGCCTCCAATTAAATAAATTTATATTTAAAAAATAGAAAAATAAAATATGAAAAAAATTAAAAAAATAACCCCCCCCCAAAAAAAAAAAAAGTCTTCTCCAACACCACAGTTCAAAAGCATCGTTCTTCGGTGCTCAGTTTTCTTTATGGTCCACTCTCACATACCTACATGACTACTGGGAAAACCACAGCTTTGATGAGACAGACCTTTGTTGGCAAAGTAATGCCTCTGCTTTTTAATATGCTGTCTAGGTTGGTCATAGCTTTTTCTGGCAAGAAGCAAGCATGTTTTAATATCATGGCTACAGTCACCATGTGCACTGATTTTAAAGCCCAGAAACAAAGTCTGTCACTGTTTCCATTGTTTCTCCATCTATTTGCCATGAAGTGATGGGACTCAAAGCCATGATCTTAGTTTTCTGAATGTTGAGTTTTAAGCCAACTTTTTCACTCTCCTCTTTCACTTTCATCAAGAGGCTGTTTAGTTTTTCTTTGCTTTCTGCCATAAGGGTGATGTCATCTGCATATCTGAGGTTATTGATACTTTTCCCAGCAATCTCGATTCCAACTTGTGCTTCATCCAGCTGAGCATTTCTCTTGATGTATCCTGCATATAAGTTAAATAAACACGGTGACAATATATAGCCTGGGTGTACTCCTTTCCCGATTTGGAACCAGTCTATTGTTCCATGTCTGGTTCTAACTGTTGCTTCTCGACAGACATACAGATTTCTCAGCAGGCAGGTAAGGTGGTCCGGTATTCCCATCTCTTGAAGAATTTTCCGCAGTTTGTTGTGATCCACACAGTCAAAGGCTTTGGCATAGTCAATAAATCAGAAATAGATTTTTTTGGAACTCTTTTGCTTTTTCAATATTTCCATTTTACAATCCATTCTAAATTTGTTGGATTAATCAAGGTGTCCCCAGGTGAAGAAGTAACAGATATCAGTAAAAACTCCCTTAATAAAGGTAAAACCTTATGGGGTACTTTCCAGAAACTGGGCAGATGAATGACTCTCATAACAGAGTTACAAATCACTTTATGTCAGATGGGTTCCAGTAATTTGCTTCCTGCAAAGGAATTGAATTGTCAGCTGCCACCACATTAAAAAACTGCTTCTGATGATAAATCACTGTGTGAATTTTGGCATTCTGAAAGGAGTTCAAAGAACGGAGTAATTGCTAGAATACAAGTTCCCCTATTTTCATACACATGAGCAGCTGGTAAAGAAATATTTAGGAATATTGTTGGTTGTGCCACTGTTTTGTTCTAGCAGTAGGTAACATTCACCCACAGATACAAGAGAATCATCCCCCAAAGTGCATTTTTACACTTAATAAAACTGTATTATAAAAATGTATTATGTGTGTGTACATATATGTGTGTGTGTGGAATGATCAAATCTGTGTTAACAACAACAGAAATGACAACTTAATCCAAATTAAAAATTTTTAACACTTAGAGCCTTACATCTATAGGAAATAGAATTTTTAATTTACATACATATTTATGATGTTGAGAGATGAAGCAATTAATAAGAGATATTCCAGGATAAATATATATATATTAAAGCAAGCTAAAATGCTGTGAGAGAAATAGAACAGAAACATTTCTTTTAAGAGAAAAGGAAGGATATAAAATATCCCAGCTGTTAACAAAGAGCTTGTTCATGTTTGTGCAAATGGAAGATGATGGAGTTTCATATCACTATGGCATTTAGAGTCCACTGGGTACATTTAACACAGTGACATTAAAGGTTTATTTTTAAATGTTAGATATACCATAAACTGAAATCCTTTCTATTTGAAATTATCATGCAAATTTAAATATTAACCTAAAAGATGATAGAGGATGCATAGTTTCTTAAAATAAAATAAAAAAAAAAAAATTGTGATCCACACAGTCAAAGGCTTTGGCATAGTCAATAAATCAGAAATAGATTTTTTTGGAACTCTTTTGCTTTTTCAATATTTCCATTTTACAATCCATTCTAAATTTGTTGGATTAATCAAGGTGTCCCCAGGTGAAGAAGTAACAGATATCAGTAAAAACTCCCTTAATAAAGGTAAAACCTTATGGGGTACTTTCCAGAAACTGGGCAGATGAATGACTCTCATAACAGAGTTACAAATCACTTTATGTCAGATGGGTTCCAGTAATTTGCTTCCTGCAAAGGAATTGAATTGTCAGCTGCCACCACATTAAAAAACTGCTTCTGATGATAAATCACTGTGTGAATTTTGGCATTCTGAAAGGAGTTCAAAGAACGGAGTAATTGCTAGAATACAAGTTCCCCTATTTTCATACACATGAGCAGCTGGTAAAGAAATATTTAGGAATATTGTTGGTTGTGCCACTGTTTTGTTCTAGCAGTAGGTAACATTCACCCACAGATACAAGAGAATCATCCCCCAAAGTGCATTTTTACACTTAATAAAACTGTATTATAAAAATGTATTATGTGTGTGTACATATATGTGTGTGTGTGGAATGATCAAATCTGTGTTAACAACAACAGAAATGACAACTTAATCCAAATTAAAAATTTTTAACACTTAGAGCCTTACATCTATAGGAAATAGAATTTTTAATTTACATACATATTTATGATGTTGAGAGATGAAGCAATTAATAAGAGATATTCCAGGATAAATATATATATATTAAAGCAAGCTAAAATGCTGTGAGAGAAATAGAACAGAAACATTTCTTTTAAGAGAAAAGGAAGGATATAAAATATCCCAGCTGTTAACAAAGAGCTTGTTCATGTTTGTGCAAATGGAAGATGATGGAGTTTCATATCACTATGGCATTTAGAGTCCACTGGGTACATTTAACACAGTGACATTAAAGGTTTATTTTTAAATGTTAGATATACCATAAACTGAAATCCTTTCTATTTGAAATTATCATGCAAATTTAAATATTAACCTAAAAGATGATAGAGGATGCATAGTTTCTTAAAATAAAATAAAAAAAAAAAAATCTTCTGAGGCAAAAAGGTAAAATGCTTCTACTATAAACTAGAATTTCTGATAGAGTGTCATTGGCAGCATGTCACTTTGCTTTAAATGTCAGCATTATACTTCTGACAAGAGATTGTTTTAGTTGCAAATCCATGTTTAGAGTACCTTGGAGTCAATTATTAGAAGAAAGAACAAATGAGCAGAGCAGGTAACCATCTGAATTCAATACCTGCAGAGATGAGGTGCATGAAACTACAGATCACATTGAGCAGCAGGATTACAAGCTGGTGGAGCTTAAGTCAATTTCCAAAGAAAAAAGAAAGCTCTGTTAATAAAAAACCTTAATTTTTTTCATCAGGCTTTAGTATTAAATGAAAAAAATCTATAGGAATACGATGAAAGGGGCAACAGAGACAGGGAGCAGATATTCCTTTAGGGAAGGGTGTTAGAGAAGATGGGAGAGGTCTCAGAAGAAGTGCAGAAAATTGTTTACTGAGACAAATTACACTGGAAAATTAAACCCAAGAGGCTCATTTGAAAAAATGTACCTCAGTTCACGTTATAAGGAAGAAGAGAAGAAAGGTAAAAGAGATGCACTTTGCACAGAACATAAGGATAAATTATATTTTAAAAATGAATTATTAACCAGACTATTTCAATATCCAGTTACATAACAAATTGCCAACCACAGGCACTAGTTTCTTCAAAAACCCCTTGGTCAATAAAGAGTTATTTAGGAAGGTAGTATGCTGATGACATGCTATCCTTTGTGATAATCTGGTTGTTCAGTTGCTCTGCTGCTAAGTCACTTCAGTCGTGTCGTACTCTGTGAGACTCCATAGATGACAGCCCACCAGGCTCCCCTGTCCCTGGGATCCTCCAGGCAAGAATACTGGAGTGGGTTGCCATTTCTTTGTCCAATGCATGAAAGTTAAAAGTGAAAGTGAAGTCGTTCAGTTGTGTCCAACTCCTAGCGACCCCATGGATTGCAGCCCACCAGGCTCCTCTGTCCATGGGATTTGCCAGGCAAGAGTACTAAAGTGGGGTGCCATTGCCTTCTCCTCAATTGCTCAGTCATGCCTAACTCTTTGTGACTCCATGGACTGCAGAAGGCCAGGCTTCCTTGTCCTTCACCAACTCACAGAGTTTGCTCAAACTCATGTCTATTGAGTTGGTTATGCCATCCAACCATCTCATCCTCTGTCCTCCCCTTCTCCTGCCTTCAATCTTTCCTAGCATCAGTGTCTTTTCCAATGAGTCAACTCTTCACGTCAGGTGGCCAAGGTATTGGAGCTTCAGCTTCAGTATTAGTCTTTCCAATGAATATTCAAGGTTGATTTCCTTTAGGATTGACTGGTTTAATCTCCTTGCAGTCCAAGGAACTCTCGAGTGTCTTCTCCAGCACCACAGTTCAAAATCATCAAATCTTAGGTGCTCAGCCTTCTTTATGGTCCAACTCTCATATCCATACATGAATATTGGAAAAACCATAGCTTTGACTAAACAGACCTTTGCTGGCAAAGTGATGTCTCTGCTTTTTAATACGCTGTCTAGGTTGGTCATAGCTTTTCTTACAAGGAGCTAGCGTCTTTTAATTTCATGGCTGCAGTTACCATCCACAGTGATTTTGAGCCCAATAAAATAAAGCCTGTCACTCTTTCCATTTTTTCCCCATCTATTTGCCATGAAGTTATAGGACCAGATGCCATGATCTTAGCTTTTTGAATGTTGAGTTGTGCACTTACCTGGAATCTTTCCTTCACCAGCAAGATAGAATTTAAATATATATAATTTAATAAAGAATTGAAGATCATGTAGAAATAAAGGGGTAATGAGAATAATTCCCCTTCGTTGAGTTGGAAACAAAAAAAAATAGATCATAACTAATGAAAGATGGGAAATTTTTAAAAATCTCTTTTTATTCATGTGACTTCACCAGAGTATTCATCTGCCATACTAATCTGCCAGACACTCAAGCACTATTCAGTAAGTGCCCACTGGGTACAAGGCACCCACAAACTGGTCCCTGCCCAGGAGTTGTTTACAGTCTCATAGGAAAGAAAAAGAACACAAAAATAGCTATAAGAAGTAGCAGTTTGTTGTGACATAAACAAGAACTTCAACAGGGAGAGAATTTGACTCCAACTTGGGTAGCAGGAAAGAGCTTATTCATTTGTTCATTCTTCCCGCAAATATTCATGCCCATATTTCATGTCAGCAAAGACTGTTTGGTGCAGCAGAGACCCCATCCCTGCCCTGATGTCAATCCTGGTGATACATGGAAAAGTTTCGTGAAAGTGCTGATGACATCTGAAATTTGCCCAGCTCAGTCCACCTCCCTGGCAATGGCAGCCTCCAGTTAGAAGCAGAAATACACGTTACTTATTTGCGAGTATTTTCCTCTGACTGTGAGTTGACCAAGCCTTTTACAATCTTCTCAGTATCTCATTAGTATTTCTTCATTACAAAGTCCACCTGTTCTAGTGTGGCATTCAAGGCTTTTCATATTCTAGTCTCAATTACTTTTCTACCTTTGCCTCCCATAGCCCTCCTCCCATTTTCATTCACTCTGTGTCTTGCCACTTTGTGCCTCTCCTCCTGGAAACTCCCTATATTGCTTTAGATCCCTGTTCCTTAGCTCTTGCTTCCTCAGTCTGGAAGGCAGCTTTTTCCCTTCTGCTCTCAAATACATGTTTCTTTCATTTCTGCTTTCTTAAGTCTCAGTTCATAGGCCAGCTTTTCCACGAAGCCTTCCAGATCCTCCAGTCCAAGTTCCTCCCAATCTTCTGTCCTCCTGTAGCAATTATTTTTTCTCTTGATGGCATGTACACTGTCCTGATACCATACTTCTCTTCTTTGCCTCCCCACTAGGAGGCGAACTCTTTGAAGTTATGCCCCTCTCGCTGGCACCCCACTGGACAAGTAGGAAGAAATTGAAGAAAGTTTGTTGATGGGAATGAAATACATTGGAAGATGGTGACATCTGCTAATGTGAGTCAGGTATCAGCTTACATTCATTGCTGACAAGCACCTTATTTTTTAAAGCCCTAATGTCCCCACAGTTCCCAGCACAAACTGGAGCACAGGGTAATTGTTAAATGAATGGTTAGTGCTCATATGTGAATGTCAGGTGTGGCTGAAGAGGCCACATGTACAGCTCCTTCTCCTTCCTGGTAATTGGCTTTAGGTCTGGTGTCAGCATTAGCATCTCTGACATTTTACTTTATTCTCCAAGTCTCTACTCCAGAGGATGCTACATTCTTTTAAGAAGATATATTTATCTTTATTTTCAGCCACACTGCACAGCATGCAGGCTCTTAGTTCCCTGACCAGGGATCAAACCCATGCTCCTTGCACCGGAAGGAGCACTGGACCTCTAGGAAAGTTCCAGTGCTACATCCTTCACAGCAGGGTTCATGAGGCTGGCACATTCTGCTGCTAGTGATGCTTCCCAGTAGCTGGACCACGGGGTGAGAAGCAGGGCCCCGGGCATCGTTGAAGCCTGAGCCATGCTTGCCCAATTTATGATTTCCTCATTCCAACTTGCTACCCCAGGAACCCTTGCACATCCAGTGTTCCCTTTACATATCCACACATGCGGTGAGAGTGTTCATCCAAGCCCAGGCACATGCTTCACCCCAGGACTTCATCACTGATGAGCCTGGTTTTCTGTTTAACCTTTAGGAGGCCTTGCAGGTGATGCTGAGGAGAAGGCAATGGCACCCCACTCCAGTACTCCTGCCTGGAAAATCCCATGGATGGAGGAGCCTGGAAGGCTGCAGTCCATGGGGCCGCTGAGGGTCGGACACAACTGAGCGACTTCACTTTCACTTTTCACTTTCATGCATTGGAAAAGGAAATGGCAGCCCACTCCAGTGTTCTTGCCTGGAGAATTCTAGGAACGGGGGAGCCTGGTGGGCTGCCGTCTATGGGGTCACACAGAGTCGGACACAACTGAAGCGACTTAGCAGCAGCAGCAGCAGGTGATGCTGAGCTAAGTGCCTGTATGTAGATGGAACAGATTGGGCCTCACAGCTGCTCTTCTCATAATCATTGCCTTCAGCCTGAGGGTCAGAGCTGGGTCTTAACACCATGGTGATATCACACTCCCCTTCTCTGCCTTCCTAATTTCCTAACTGCTCCCAGATTCACAAATCAATGGACTGTGGTTCTACCAGGAGCTCTGTGATCATAGCTTTCAGCTCTCTGCTCTCAATGAAAATATTTTTCTGTCTTCAACATTTTGGGGGGTGTAGGTCAGTAGAGAATTTCTTTTTATACGTGACTATGTAAATCTATATGTACATATATAATTTAATTCCTTTTTATTTAAATTTATGATTAGTTTATTACTCTGGGTAATAGAGATATTTTAAAGCAATATCCAGGTGAAATTTAAATTAATAAAATGATTTTTCCAAACATAGAAAAGCAGTTGAAATAGTTATAGCTCTGCCCTCTTCCTTCAAAGTGGAAAGGAGGAAAGAGAGAGCACCACCAAGCTTTATAGAATATCTACTTTGTGTATGTTCTCTTTTAAAATACAAATACAAATTATGTGAGGTAGGAAATGGGAGGTGTTCTACTCATTTTAAGATGACAAGCTGAGGTTAAAAAGTTTAAGGTAAACTTGTCTATGGTCAGACAACTGGCAGGTGATGGTGTGTGGATTCAAACCTTGATTTGAATAACCAGGCAGAAATATGTGTCACTCATTTGTATGTGTTTTCCTCTGACTGTGAGTTGACCAAGCACTGTCTGTATTTCTCAGTATCCCATAATATTTCTTTATACAAGCACAAGAGCTTCCCAGGTAACACTAATGATAAACAGCCTGCTTGCCAATGCAGGTAGATGTAAGAGACACAGGTTCAATCCCTGGGTTGGGAAGATCCCCCTGGAGGAGGGTATGGCAACCCACGCCAATATTCTTGCCTGGGGAATCCCATGAACAGAGGAGCCTGACAGGCTGCAGTCCATGGGGTCACACAGTTGAACATGGCTGAAGCGACTTAGCATGCGTGCATACTAGTACCAACACCCACGCTTATTACACTATCCTGCCTCTTTAACAGCAAAGTGAGCAGGTTTATCTTGTTAGGGTAGTTGCCAATATATGTCCCAGAAAATTATTACCTGCTGTTAATCAATCACTGATTCTCCATTCCTGCTCTTTTCTGTCACCTGAGCTCTTTCCTTTGGTGAACCCTGGTTCACCCTTTAAGAATTAGCTCAAACTGTGACTTCATCTTTGAAGCACTTCCTGAACCATATCCCACCTCCAAATAATCCTTGACAGAATTATATTGCTCTTCCATTACGTAGTTCTTTATAAATGTGCCTTAATTTTAGCATGGCATTATGATTAGTAATTTATGCCTCTCTTCTCTTCTCATTATTTTAAACACCCTAATACCTCAGAACCCAGTAAGCTGACTATACTGAGTGTTTGCTCAAAAGCTACTTTTGAAAAACTGAGTGAGTAAATTTTGATGAGGTAAATGACTCTCCAGAGAAGTTTAAAGTAAACATTAAAATCATGCACCATCCTCCCTCAACCCCTCCCTATATAAAGCCATTGTTAAATGTATATGACTACGAGCATCTGTCCAAGACAGGTATACAGTTCTTCTGCAGGGCAAGGATTAGCGAGCTTCCTGGGGGTCAGGGACAGGACATTTGAGCAAATGATGCTGGTGTGCTTCCTGAAGGGATGTCTGATTCTACTTCCTGAAGCTTAATCTTTAGTTTAACGAATTGACCCACATCGGTACGACACACTCCATGAATGATCCAGTGTCTCCGTTTGAGAACACTGTTCTAAATCAGTTTCTAATTATACGAAGGTGGTGCTGTGGATATCTTCAGTCAACATAATGCTACAGTCCCAGATTACCCAAGAGGATCGACCACACTCTAGTTTGACTATGTGCCTTCAGACTTTCCCAGTGAGTAGTTATTGTATTATAAAAGCTCCATGAGGCCAGGGCTGATGAGGTCTGTGTACTACAACAAGTTACGTGACTGAAAGTGTCTATTTTGTGTACTATTGTGTATCATTGTAGAAGTGAAGGGATTTCTAAATGTAGTAGATGAGGGAACAAGAGTAAGATGACCCAACTCTAGAACTAATGGCCATCATTTCAAAAAAAGAGGAGGAGATGAATGTTCCCCTTCTGAAGGGAACAGCCCCATTTCTTGATATGAAAACAGTTCTATTTTAAAAGTAAAAGGAAAATTTTGCAGCTCTGAAGAGATTTTAGAAATATCTCTTCAAAACTACACTTAGAAGTAAAAATTTTACCAAACTACTGAATATTCATTGAAAAAAATTAGAAAATACAGATAAACCATACCCAGTTATGGTCTTAAAACCATAGAGAGCTGCTGCTAGTATTTTATTATGTGTCTTTACTGAATAGGTTTCCCTGGTGGCTCAGTTGGTAAAGAATCTGCCTGCAATGAAGAAGACACAGATTCAATCCCTGTGTCAGGAAGACCCCCTGAAGAAGGAAATGGCGAACCACTCCAGCATTCTTACTTGGGAAATCCCATAGACAGAGGAGCCTGCTGGGCTACATACAGTTCATGGGGTCGAAAAGAGTTGGACACAACTAAAGATGGGAATACCAGACCACCTGACCTGCCTCTTGAGAAACCTGTATGCAGGTCAGGAAGCAACAGTAGAACTGGACATGGAGCAACAGACTGGTTCCAAATAGGAAAAGGAGTGCGTTAAGGCTGTATACTGTCACTCTGCTTATTTAACTTCTATGTAGAGTACATCATGAGAAACGCTGGGCTGGAAGAAACACAAGCTGGAATCAAGATTGCTGGGAGAAATATCAATACCCTCAGATATGCAAATGACACCACCCTTATGGCAGAAAGTGAAGAGGAGCTAAAAAGCCTCTTGATGAAAGTGAAAGAGGAGAGTGAAAAAGTTGGCTTAAAGCTCAACATTCAGAAAACAAAGATCATGGCATCTGGTCCCATCACTTCATGGGAAATAGATGGGGAAACACTGGAAACAGTGTCAGACTTTATTTTGGGGGGCTCCAAAATCACTGCAGATGGTGATTGCAGTCATGAAATAAAGCCAGAAAGAAAAACACCAATACAGTATACTAACTGTCTCTTATACACATCTGGTCCGTCTAGTCAAGGCTATGGTTTTTCCAGTGGTCATGTATGGATGTGAGAGTTGGACTGTGAAGAAAGCTGAGCACCGAAGAATTGATGCTTTTGAACTGTGGTGTTGGAGAAGACTCTTGAGAGTCCCTTGGACTGCAAGGAGATCCAACCAGTCCATTCTAAAGGAGATCAGCCCTGAGTGTTCCTTGGAAGGAATGATGCTAAAGCTGAAACTCCAGTACTTTGGCCACCTCATGCGAAGAGTTGACTAATTGGAAAAGACTCTGATGCTGGGAGGGATTGGAGGCAGGAGGAGAAGGGAACTACAGAGGATGAGATGGCTGGATGGCATCACCGACTCAATGAACGTGAGTTTGAGTGAACTCTGGGAGATGGTGATGGACAGGCAGGCCTGGCGTGCTCCAATTCATAGGGTCGCAAAGAGTCGGACACGACTGAGTGACTGAACTGAACTGAATTGAAAGCAACTGAGAACCATACACTATGTATGTACACATTCTTACTAGAATGATTATAGTGATAATTACTAATACTTATTGATCATTTAATATGTTCTTATCATATTAGATGCACAGTTAGTTAAACCCCAATAACCTTATATGGTAATTTCGATTATTCAATCTATTTTACACATGGTAGAATTGAGGCACAATTTGCCTAGTTTGCTTTTTAGAGTACATGACTGTGTACTGTTACATAGAGTCTGTTACCAGAGCCCATGAGAGCATGGTGTGAATATTATTAGTATTTGGAAAGCAACTTATCCACTTAAAAACTTACTGTAAACATCTTACTGTGATGGCTCAGCTGGTAAAGAATTCACCTGTAATGCAGGAGACCTGGGTTCAATCCCTAGGTTGGGAAGATTCCCCGGGAGAAGGGAATGGCTACCCATTCCAGTATTCTCGCCTAGAGAATTACATGGACTGGAATGGGATAGTTCATGGGGCTGCAAAGAGTCAGACACGACTGAGAAACTTTCACTTTCCTGTGTCACTAAAATTATATATCTGCATCATTTTTAAATGATTGTGTAGGTCTTATTTATAAACATGCATCTCAACTTATTCATGCCCTTCTGCAGGGTATCCAACTATTTGAATCTGGAAATTTTTAAAAATTTATGCTGTACATTCTTGAAGCTAAATCACTGCTCATCTACCTAATGATGAGGTTAGAATAGAGTTAAGTTGCTTAATAGATGTTATATTTGCAACTTGTTATTTCTTAGCAACCCACATTTCTTCTCGGAGCAAAAGAATCTGTCATTTTCAGGAGTATGGGTCAGTATTGGGAATGTTTTCTGTCCATGGTTTACAACACTCTTCTTCCTGCTGCTCAGCTTGTGTCTGGGATCCTGCGAGATGCAGGTAAAAGAGAAGGGCATCATGGTGTTTGGATTGTGCTTGGTTTTTTATCTCAAAGCAAGAGAAACCATCAGTTACTTGGCTGTTTTGATATCAAGCAGGAAGACTATACAGAGAAATTTTCTTAAAATGCTGCTTTTCAAATCCTCATTGAAAATATAAATAGGAATAGAACTTTTTTCAAATGTGATCTCATAGGGGACCCCATCATAATAAAAATATGTATTTTGCTAGTATAAATTTATTTTATAAATAAAAGTTTCAACATTTACTTTTTATAAAATTCCTATAAAGAATTATGAAGTTTTTTGGTGAACAAGAAAGAGAAATCCCGGGCTGGCCCAACTGAGGGGAGTCAATGAGCTGTGATCATGGGAGGACAAAGATGTTGACCCAGAATTTCCCAGCCTGGTGATGACTGTTCCTGACAGGTGAAAAGTGATCACTCCCTTCTTTTGTGACAATTCAGCATGAAGATGAGGTGGAACCATGTCTTTCAAAGATCTGTCCTGTAACCTGTCTGATTTGGCTTTAAATGAGTGAACACAGAGGGAATGTTCTTGTGTTTGTCACCTGCCACAATCACAGAGACACACTGCATACAATGAGAAACCACACATCCTTTGGCTTAAGCTCTTTTTCCCCATTCCCAAACCCTTGAGCCCTCTCCAGGTCCACTATCTGACCTATATTTTCTTCACAACCTTCTTCAACCTTCCTCCTCCTTCCCCAGTTGAGCCCTGGGCAGCTTCTCCTGGTGTGACTAGAAGACAATCAGGCACATTATTGTTAACATAAAAGCCCAGGATCATTATGCCTGTTAGAATTTCACAAAACACACAAGAAAAACAGGTGATACTTTGGA
This sequence comes from Cephalophus harveyi, assembly GCA_006410635.1. Lineage (NCBI taxonomy): Eukaryota > Metazoa > Chordata > Mammalia > Artiodactyla > Bovidae > Cephalophus > Cephalophus harveyi. Next base: position 81,015 of record SJYT01022703.1, read on the forward strand.
GTCACATGTTATATTCAAATAAGAACTTTATTTAGTAGCCTATTTTCATTAAAAAATTAAACATATGTATTTTTGCCTGTAGGTAATTAATGAAAAGAATGGCAGAGGTACATGCCAAGTTTAAGCACATACTGCAGTTTACTTCATTGACATGCAGATTTTGAAGTTTTTAATGGTAGCAATTAAAGCCTTAACTCTTTTAAACTTTTTCATTTTTGCAATTGTTTTGTTTTCCTGTCTTGTCAGATGAAGAATTTTATCTGGCGGGGGGCGGAAACGGTTGGATTTTTGGTTTGTTTCTTTGTTTGAAGCTCCTATGTCTTCATTCGCCTTGACATGAGGATAGCAGTGCTATTGAGGGCTGGAAACTGGGATGAGTCATTACATTCTGATTACCTTCCTGCCTGGGCATGTGATCCTTGGAGAGTGTTTAACAGTGTGATGCTCTGTAAATCCCAGAGGGTAAAGCACAGGCAGGAGTCAGTTGTCACATTGACCCAGGTCGTGCCTGGCATACATCTGACGGCAAAGCTTCAACAGTGCCTGAGAGCAGTGAGCCAGAGGGCCTCCCCTCGGCTTATATGAGGATGCCTCTCCTCTCTTTCCTCTCAACCGATAGGAGTAATTGTACTGCTGGCTAACTTTTTAGAGGGTGACCTGTAAACCCTCCTTGCTTCTCATTTTTTTCTTGTAACCACCTTGTCTCTGTGTCCTAACTTTGTTCAGCTTTGACTCACTGGCAGCAGAAGGATACGACAGCTGGCTGCAGCTGTGCCCGCTCTCTCATTGTTCAGTCCCATCCAGCGCTATGTTAATGTCCCCACTGAAGTCTTGTCTCTTCGGGTCTCAGGACTCTCCAGCCCACTATTACCACTCCTCTTTCTCTTCTTTCACTGTCACTATGGAGTCAGGCCTTTCTCCAAGGAAATAATAGTTTCTTTTTCTCTGAATAATCCTTCTTGACCTTCTTCATAATACATTACCAGAAGTCCTATGGAAAGAATGATACTGCTGATATGTAGCTTAGAAGGCCCACAAAGCATAATTTCAATTTCTGTGCTTCTCAAACCATATGAAAGGTGAAAGTGACACCCAGCAACTCTGCCTATGTGGAAGCATTCATTCGCGTTCCATACGTACCCTGTGTGTTTCCTGCTCTGCTGGGCATTAGGAGTCAAGCCAAATACAAGACAGATGATTCCTGACCTCAAAGACTTCTAGTTGGCTGGATAATGCAGATACCACATAGTACGTACAGTAAAACTAATTACAATTGTGACAAGTGCTATAAAGGGAAAGTTCAGAATGCCACGAAAGCATGTAACAGGGAGCCCAGCCAACAACAGTAGTGTTTCTTGAGCGCTGACCATCTACCATCCAGCCTTTCCCAAAGTGAAAGTGAAAGTCTCTCAGTTGTGTCTGACTCTTTGCAGCCCCATGAACTACACAGTCTATGGTTCTCCAGGCAAGAATACTGAAGTGTGTTACCTTTTAGTTATTCTCCAGGGGATCTTCCTAACCCAGGGATCAAACCCACCTCTCCTGCATTGCAGGCAGATTCTTTATCAGCTGAGCCACAAGAGAAGCCCACCTTCCCAACAACCCCACAAGATAAGGACTACTTTCATTTCCAAGAGGAGGAAACAGGCTTAAAGAATAATGGGTCCAAAGTGAAACAGCTAATGGGGGATGTGGTCAGGGTTTAGACCTAAGTTTGTGTGACTCTGAAGACCATGTCACTAACTTTTGTGCAACACTGCCTCCTCCTCCCATGGAAGAACACAGGGCAAGGGGCAGGAGACCCCTAACATATCTCCTGCAAAGGCCTGGGCTCACGGTTGTACCTGAAACAGTTATGCTAGTCAAGGTCCTCCCACTGCATCTGGATAGACTCTCTGACTGCTCTGACCAACAGAGCACCTTTGGCAGAAGCAGTTCACTGTATTCCTTTCCATATCCAGATGCTAAGTGACTGGCAACTTCTATTTCCTATCTCTTGGGAAGCTCTTTCTGAGAGAAGCCAACCACCGGGTGAGAAATTCCACCACCCTGAGACTACCATACTGTGAAAAGTTCAAGCTACCTGTGTGGAAAGGCTGTGTTGAAAGAGCGAGCTACCCAGCCTGCTTTGACTGTTAGGGCCATTTGAGCCCAGCCACCAGGAAAGCGTGAAGAAATTTTTAGTCATTCCAGGCCCATCAGATTCAACCAGGTGAAGAGTCCAAGAAACAAGTCAACTGCCAGAGCCAAAGGCCCAGGTGTATATAGTATGCACAGCTATCCAGGCCACTCCAGCCAAAGTTCTAGTCCTCCTGGGACACACACAAGCCAATCATCCCATGTCCTGCCTGAATTCCTGCTCAGCATGGCGGCCTAAGAAAATGTTTGGTATTTTACTGTCCTAGATATGGGGTGGTTTGTTACACAGTAGATACTTTGAGAATCTAATATAAGCAATAGACCTACTTCCACATATGCACACTATTTTCATCCTATCTTAAGGTCCACATCCCTGAAATGTATCTGTTTAATTCTAGACAAAATGCCTGGTCACTAGACATTTTCTGAGGCCTTCAGTTTTATGGCTCAGGCTACAGGAAAATAAAACAGAAGCAAAAACAATTTTGGGAGGCACTTCGACCAATGAAATTTATTCCTAAATTAAATTCAGGCTGCAAGTGTGAAAAGGGATTTCTTTACTAGACATCTTCTTTTGGGAGAACATTTTTATGAAAGTGCATTTTCATTTCTTTTAAAGAATTATGTAATTTCTAACATGAAATACAAAGACAAACAATGAACATTTATGTTCCCAACAAAGCTCTATTAAGTCTTGACATTGTAATATATATGCCTCATCTTTATAAAACTTACAGAAACATTTTACATCTCTTGTACCACTTCCTGCATCAGTCTTCTCTCTTCCTAGAAGTAACTATGATACTGAATTTGCTGTTTATCATTACTATGCATATTTCATTACTACTAATTTATAAGTATATAACTATAATGAACAAATGGCATTGTTTGATTTATTTTCAAACTTTGAATAAAGGTTATATAGGGAAGCAAAATTTGCCACCCAAAAATGTGTCTCTTTGACATGAGGATTAATTTAGACTGATTATTTTTAAGAATCAAAAAATTCAGGAAGTTTTTCTTGTCTCTCCCTTCAGTTCAGTTCAGTTCAGTCGCTCAGTCGTGTCCGACTCTTTGCGACCCCATGAATCGCAGCACATCAGGCCTCCCTGTTCATCACCATCTCTCGGAGTTCACTCAGACTCACATCCATCGAGTCAGTGATGCCATCCAGCCATCTCATCCTCGGTCGTCCCCTTCATCCCTCCAAAGAAATCCCAGGGTTGATCTCCTTCAGAATGGACTGGTTGGATCTCCTTGCAGTCCAAGGGACTCTCAAGAGTCTTCTCCAACACCACAGTTCAAACCCATCAATTCTTTGGCGCTCAGCCTTCTTCACAGTCCAGCTCTCACATCCATACATGACCACAGGAAAAACCATAGCCTTGACTAAATGGACCTTAGTCGGCAAAGTAATGTCTCTGCTTTTGAAAATGCTATCTAGGTTAGCTGACTAAAAGAATATAGATAACAGAATAGAATAACATTCTGCTAACAGAATAGAGTTATCTCCAGAGATATCTGCAAAGAATGGAGGCTAGTTATGTTGGGGGAAACTCAGCAGGGCCTGGATATCAGAGTCCCATTCTGTGTCTCTTTGTCTCTGAATGACCCAGCAAACTTTATTCACCAAATATTTGCTTTTCTATCTCCTTGTGACTTTGCTTCTTCCCATTAGAATTTCCAAACCACTACCCCCAGCATTCTCTTTTCTCTTCGGTTAAAGATGGTATTTAAGGTGAGGGCTTTGGCTGTTTTGGCAAGTTACTCTGTTCTCCCAAGACTCTCACAGGCATACAGGTTGTTAAACTTTTGTTTGAACTTCTGTTTATCTCTCTCCTGCCAATTTAATTCTTTAAAGACTGATAAAGATATAGTATGATAGTTACAGGAAAGTAGTCAGAACCTTGTGACACAAACCAGAACCGTTTAACAATGAAACCATACAGTAAAAGCACAAGATATACCCCAGGCCATTAAGTGGGGGGAAAAAAATGATGCCTGCATCCTGCTAGTCAAGGTCAGCAATATAATGATCCTTAAGACATGCACCTCTGCATGTACCAAGGACAGGAATATAAGGGAAAGGTGACATTCCAAAGTACAAGACCTTCATTACACTGAAACCTCAGATGATTTAACATATTTTAACATGTTTTAGTATGTTATCACCTTTCCCTGAATACTCATTGGAAGGACTGATGCTGAAGCTGAGGCTCCAATATTTTGATCACCTGATGCAAAGAGCCAACTCATTGGAAAAGTCCCTGATACTGGAAAAGATTAAGGGCAGAAGGAGAAGAGGGCATCAGAGGATGAGATGGCTGGCTAGATGGCATCACTGGTGTAATGGACATGAACCTGGGCAAACTTTGGGAGATGGTGAGGGACAGAGAGGCCTGGCCTGCTACAGTCCATGTGGTCACAAAAAATCAGCCACAACAGGGAAACTGAACAACAAATGGAATCTAGAATAATAGGACCACTTTCTCCTCCTCAAGGGCTCAGAACTCTTCCTCCTTGAGGACCCTGGACCCTTTATCAACCTACCTAAATATTAACTCTTTCAATATTGTATACCTCCAAGTCCCCCACCCTTACATTGCTCCTCTTCCCCTCCTCACTGGTAACCACTAGTTTGTTCTATGAGTCTATTTCTTTTTTGTTATATTCATTAGTTTTTGTACTTTTTAGATTCCACATATAAGTGATATGATACAGTATATTTCTTTCTCTGCCTGGCTTATTTCACTTAGCATTGTCTCCTCCAAGTCTATCCATCTTGCTGCAAGTGAAAAAATTAATTTTTTATGACCAAGTAGTATTCTATTGTGTGTGTGTGTGTGTGTGTATACCACTTTTTCTTTTCATTTGTTTCACCATTCATATATTGATGATTGTTTCTATATCTTGGAAACTGTAAAAAAAAATGCTGCTGTGGAAATTGGGGAGCATGTATCTTTTTGAATTAGTGTTTTATGTTTTTTCAGTTATATATCAGTTCAGTTCAATTCAGTTCAGTTCAGTCACTCAGTCGTGTCCGACTCTTTGCAACCCCATGAATCGCAGCACGCCAGGCCTCCCTGTCCATCACCATCTCCCGGAGTTCACTCAGACTCACGTCCATCGAGTCCATGATGCCATCCAGCCATCTCATCCTCTGTTGTCCCCTTCTCCTCCTGCCCCCAATCCCTCCCAGCATCAGAGTCTTTTCCAATGAGTCAACTCTTCGCATGAGGTGGCCAAAGTACTGGAGTTTCAGTTTTAGCATCATTCCTTCTAAAGAAATCCCAGGGCTGATCTCCTTCAGAATGGACTGGTTGGATCTCCTTGCAGTCCAAGGGACTCTCAATCTGCTTTTCAATATGCTATCCAGGTTGGACATAACTTTTCTTCCAAGGAGTAAGCGTCTTTTAATTTCATGGCTGCAATCACCATCTGCAGTGATTTTGGAACCTAAAAAAATTAAGTCTGACACTGTTTCCACTGTTTCCCCATCTATTTCCCATGAAGTGATGGGACCGGATGCCATGATCTTCCTTTTCTGAATGTTGTGCTTTAAGTCAACTTTTTCACTTTCCTCTTTCACTTTCATCAAGAGGCCTTTTAGCTCCTCTTCACTTTCTGCCATAAGGGTGGTGTCATCTGCATATCTGAGGTTATTGATATTTCTCCCGGCAATCTTGATTCCAGCTTGTGCTTCTTCCAGTCAAGCATTTCTCATGATGTACTCTGCATAGAAGTTAAATAAGCAGGGTGACAATATACAGCCTTGACGTATTCCTTTTCCTATTTGGAACCAGTCTGTTGTTACATGTCCAGATCTAACTGTTGCTTCCTGACCTGCATATAGATTTCTCAAGAGGCAGATCAGGTGGTCTGTATTCCCATCTCTTTCAGAATTTTCTAGTTATATATAGAAGAGTGGAATTTCTGGATCATATAATAGTTCTCTTTTTAGTTTTTGAGAAATCCCCATAGTGTTCTCTACAGTGGCTGTACCAATTTATATTTCCACTAATAGTGTACAAGGCTTCCCTTTTCTCCACATCCTCATCAACATTTGTTGTTTGTGTTCTTTTTGATGATAGCCATTCTGAGAGGTGTGAGGTGATATCTCATTGTGGTTCTAATTTGCATTTCTCTAATGACTAGCAGTACTAAACAGTTTTTCATGTGCCTGTTGGCCATCTGTAGGTCTAAGTGTTGTTTTAATGTTTCATTTTCATATCTTGCATTTCACTATTTTTCTCCAAAGTAGAAAACAGTGTATAAATTATCCTTGTAAAGTAGTCCCCTACAAACCTTCAAGTTTAGAACTTCAAAGATGCAAATGTATGTTCCATCAACATCAGGCATGAGTGAAACTGCAGCTTGCCCTCCATCTCCTATTGCTAATGATTCTTCAGCTCTACCATCTCCTACCTCCTCTCCCTCTTCCACTCAGTAACTCTTCTTTCCTGTTCACTCAATACCAGCCCCTGAATGTACTACTATACTTTTCAAAGTACTGTAACTTTAAAATGTTTTCCTTATTTTTTGTGTTTACTTTAATGTATCATTTGTGTGAAAAGTATTATAAACCTATTGCAGCACAGTATTATATTGCTGAGAGTGTTAGTGGGACACCTAGGCTAATTTTGTTGGGCTTATGAACAAATTGGACTTACGAATTCAATCTCAGAACACAATTCACTCATACGTATGGGAGTTACTGTATTATTTAATCTCTTAAAGTAGAATGTTATAGTTTTATTTCACATATATAATGCTCAAGAGGCCAATTATATTTCTGATCATCATTAAAAACCTCATATCAATTTTAAGAGGATCTTTAGTTAGTGAATTGAGGTTTGCAGGTGACAAGAAAAAAAAATCTATGATTAAATTAGGTATTGTTAATAAATAAAAATTTTCTCTTCAAATCAAAATTGTTCATCCCTTTCCTGCAGTTTGAATACCTTTCCTTATTGACTTGATTCAGATGAGTAGCTCCTGACTTCACTGAGTTGCCACCTGTCAAAACTGAAATTACAGAAACAACAAGGTGTGAAATTAAATAATGAGTCAACATGGAAAATGCAGCCAATGATGATTGTGGAATCATATTTGATTAACAGATATGATTCAGTTTAAAGTCTCCAGATAGACAGCTTAAGCCTAATTAATAGGTGAATGTTCTTAACTCAGAACACAAATAATGTGCTTCAGACACATTGTTCACAATCTGTCTTCAGATTTTTTTAAGGGTTTTTTTTTTCCAGCTTCTCCTTGTAGCACTTCTACTTTCTTTCACTTTGTTTCATTCGTTCTCATATTAATTTTCCCTGTTTAAAAATGTGCTAGGACATATGCTCATGGGAAGTAGAAATATTCTGTCTTTAATTGTACACTTGATGATGACTACATAAAGACAACCGTCACTAAGCTTAATGAAGCAGGGAGGAGACAGTGGTGGGCAGTAAAGGAGCAGTAGTTTTGTTGCAGCATTTGGTAACTGGCATAAACCAAACCAACCAACAGAATTATTGTATTGTCTTTTATTATCTGTGTATTTGAACTCTATAATTAGAAGCACACATATTTAGAATTACTATATCCTCTTGTGAACTAACTTTTCATTGTTATGGAATGTCCCCTTTTACCAGCAGTAATATTTCTCATTCATGTGTCCAATCAGTCTAATACTAATACAGCTACTAAAGTATCTTTTCATTAACATTTGCATGGAAATATTTCCATGCATTTACTTTTAATTTATCTAATTCTTTATATTTAAAGTGAATTTCCTTTATTGTGCAAGTCTGAGGTGGCACAAGTGGTAAAGAACCCACCTGCCAGTGCAGGAAACATTAGAGATGTGGGTTGATCCGTGAGTCAGGAAGATCCCTTGGAGGAGGGCATGGCAACCCACTCCAGTATTCTTGCCTGGAGAAATCCAAGGACAAAGGAGCCTGGTGGGCTACAGTCCATGGGGTCACAAAGAGTCGGACATGACTAAAGTGACATAGCACACACACAAGTATTTTGGGTCTTGTTTTTGTCACCAAATCTGACATTAAATTGTTCAGACCATTAATGTAATTATAAATATGTCTGCATTTAAATCTACCACCATGCTAGTTGTTTTCTATTTGTCACATTCATTCTTTTTTTCTTTATCCCCTCTTTTTCTGGACTCCTTTGGATTTATTGTATTGTTTTTTATGATACTGTCTTGTTTTTCCAATTTGCTTATTAGTTACACATTTGTTTGATTATTCTGTGGGGGGGGGCTTCAAATTTTATTGAGATATAATGATTTGATTTACTGCATCATGAAATGATTACCACAAGAAGTTTGGAGAACATACATCATCTCATATAGATTTTAAAAAGACAAAGAAAAAAAATCTGTGTGATAACAGTTATTACTCTCTTCAGTACAGTTCAGTTAAGTCACTCAGTCATGTCCGACTCTTTGTGAGCCCGTGAATAGCAGC
>SJYT01022703.1:90100-101091 GCA_006410635.1 Cephalophus harveyi
ACCATTTCTGTCCTTTATCGAGCCCATCCTTGCATGAAATGTTCCCTTGGTATCTCTAATTTTCTTGAAGAGATCTCTAGTCTTTCCCATTCTGTTGTTTTCCTCTATTTCTTTGCATTGATCACTGAAGAAGGCTTTCTTATCTCTTCTTGCTATTCTTTGGAACTCTGCATTCAGGTGCTTATATCTTTCCTTTTCTCCTTTGCTTTTCACCTCTCTTCTTTTCACAGCTATTTGTAAGGCCTCCCCAGACAGCCATTTTGCTTTTTTGCATTTCTTTTCCATCGGGATGGTCTTGATCCCTGTCTCCTATACAATGTCACGAACCTCTGTCCATAGTTCATTAGGCAGTCTGTCTATCAGATCTAGGCCCTTAAATCTATTTCTCACTTCCACTGTATAATCATAAGGGATTTGATTTAGATCATACCTGAATGGTCTAGTGGTTTTCTGTAGTTTCTTCAATTTAAGTCTGAATTTGGTAATAAGGAGATCATGATCTGAGCTGCAGTCAGCTCCTGGTCTTGTTTTTGTTGACTGTATAGAGCTTCTCCATCTTTGGCTGCAAAGAATATCATCAATCTGATTTTGGTGTTGAACATCTGGTTATGTTCATGTGTAGAGTCTTTTCTTGTGTTTTTGGAAGAGGGTGTTTGCTATGACCAATGCATTTTCTTGAAAAAACTCTATTAGTCTTTGCCCTGCTTCATTCCGTATTCCAAGGCCAAATTTGCCTGTTACTCCAGGTATTCGTTGATTTCCTACTTTTGCATTCCAGTCCCCTATAATGAAAAGGACATCTTTTTTGTTACTCTCTTAACTTTCATAAATAACATGCACCACTGTTAATTATGTTAAACACTATATATTACATCTCATGAAATTAAAAGATGCTTGCTCCTTGGAAGAAAAGCTATGACCAACCTAGGCAGCATATTAAAAAGCAGAGACATTACTTTGCCAACAAAGGTCCATCTAGTCAAAACTATGGCTTTTCCAATAGTCATGTATGGATGTGAGAGTTGGACAATAAAGAAGGCTGAGTGCCAAAGAATTGATGCCTTTGAAATGTGGTGTTGGAGAAGACTCTTGAGAGTCCTTTGGACTGCAAGGAGATCCAACCAGTCCATCCTAAATGAAATCAGTCCTAAATATTCATTGGAAAGACTGATGCTGAAGCTGAAACTCCAATACTTTGGCCACCTGATGTGAAGAACTGACTCATTGGAAAAGACCCTGATGCTGGGAAAGATTGAAGGCAGGAGGAGAAGGGGAAGACAGAGGATGAGATGGCTGGATGGCATCACTGACTCAATGGACATGAGTTTGAGTAAACTCTGGAAGCTGGTAATGGACAGAGAGTCCCGTCGTGCTGCAGTCCATGGACTCAAAAAGAATCAGATATGACTGAGCAACTGAGCTGAACTCATTACATCCCTGGCATTTATCTATCTACTAACTGGGGAGGTCTATACCTTTTGACTGCCTTCATCAAATTCTACCCTTTGCCTGTGGTATAGTATAGCATAGTGAAGTCACTCAGCTGTGTTCAACTCTTTGTGACCTACCAGGCTCCTCCATCCATGGGATTTTCCAGGCAAGAGTACTGGAGTAGGTTGCCATTTCCTTCTCCAGGGGATCTTCCTGACCCAGAGATTGAACCCAGGTCTCCCACATTGTAGGCAGACGCTTTATCATCTGAGCCACCAGGGAAGACTGTGGTAACCACAGATCTAATCTCTTTTTCTATGAGTTTGTTTGGTCAATTGATTAGTTGTTTTTTGTTTTTTGTTTTTTAACATATAATTGGCCTACAACATGATGCTAGTTTGGCCACCTGATGCAATGAACTGACTCATTTGAAAAGACCTTGATGCTGGGAAAGATTGAAGGTGGAGGAGAAGGGGAAAACAGAGGATGAGACAGTTGGATCGCATCACTGATTCAATGCACATGAATTTGAGTAAGCTCAAAGTTGGTTGATGGACAGGGAAGCATGGCATGCTGCAGTCCACAGGGTCGCAAATAGCTGGACACGACTAAGCGACTGAACCAATTAACTAATATTGTTAGTTCATGGTGTACAACATAACAATGTGATATTTCTATTCATTACAGAATGATCACCACAATAAAAGTCTAGTTACCATCTTCTACTATACAAAGGTATTATGTTATTATTTACTATATTCCACATGCTATATATTTCATCACTGTGACTCATTTATTTTGTAACCAAAAGTTTGTACCTCGTAATCTCCCTCACTTATTTCACTCAAACCTCCCCTCTGACAATTATCTACTTATTCTTTGTATCTATTATTCTTTTTCTGTTTTGCTATATTTGTTCACTTGTTTTGTTTTTTGTAGATTCTGCATATAAGTGAAATAACATTGTACTTGTCTTTCTCTATCAGACTTATTTCACTAACAAAATATCCTCTAGTTCAGTCCATGCTCTACTAAATGGCAAGATCTCATTCCTTTTTGTGGCTGAGTAATATTCCATTGCATATATCTTGGCTATTTAAAATAATACTGCAATGAGTATGCTGCTGCTGCTAAGTCGCTTCAGTCGTGTCCGACTCTGCGCGACCCCACAGACGGCAGCCCACTGGGCTCCGCCATCCTTGGGATTCTCCAGGCAAGAACACTGGAGTGGGTTGCCATTTCCTTCTCCAATGCATGAAAGTGAAAAGTGAAAGGGAAGTCACTCAGTCGTGTCTGACTCAGCGACCCCATGGACTGCAGCCCACCAGGCTCCTCCATCCATGGGAGTTTCCAGGCAATGAGTATAGGGGAGCATATACTTCAAATTAGTGTTCCTGTTTTCTTCAGAAAAATACTCAGAAGTAGAATGGCTGTATTCTATAGTTCTATTTATTTTTTGAGAACCTCCATACTGTTTTCCACAGTGACACCAATATACACTCCCACAAATAGTTTGTGTGTGTGTGTGTGCACGCTAAGTCACTTCTGTCGTGTCCTAATCTTTTTGACCCCATAAACTGTAGCTGGCCTGGCTCCTCTGTCCACGGGATTCTTCAGGAAAGAATACTAGAGTGGGTTGTCATGCCCTCCTCCAGGGGATCTTCCAGACCCAGTGTTTTAACCCATGTCTCTTACATCTAACCTGTAATGGCAGGTGGGTTCTTTACCACTAGCACCACCTGGGAACAGTGTTTGTGGGTTCACTTTTCTCTACATTCTCGCCTATACTTATTTGTAGTTTTCTTGATAATAGACATTCTAATAGATGTGAGGTGTTATTTCAGTATAGTTTTGATTTGCACTTCTCTGATGTTTAGTGCTGGAGAAGGAAATGGCAACCCACTCCAGTATTCTTGCCTGGAGAATTCCATGGACAGAGGAGCCTGGTGGGCTACAGTCCACCAATATTGAACATCTTTTCACATGCCTATTGTTCATCAGTATGTCTTCTTTGGTGAAATAACTATTCAGGCCTTCTGTCTATTTTCTAGTTGGTTTGTTTGCTTTTTGAAGTTTAGTTGTATGAGGTTTTTTTGTGTATTTTGTGTATTCATCTCTTCTCAGATATATCATTTGAAAAATATTTCCCATTAAGTAGGCAGTGTTTTGGCTTTGTTGATAGTTTCCTTCACTGTGCAAAATTTTGGGGGCTTGATATATTCCAATTTGTTTATCTTTTTATTTTGCTCCCTTGTCAAAGGAACCTCCAAAAAATATTGCTATGACCAATGTCAAGTATCATACTGCCTACATTTGCTTGTAGGATTCTTATGGTTCCAGGTCTTACATCTAAGTATTTAATACACTTTTGAGTTTATGGTTTTGTATGGTGTGAGAAAGTAGTTGAGTTTGATTCTTTCCCATGTAGTTGTCCCATATTCCCAACTCTGTTGCCTGTGAGACTGTCTTTTCCACATTGTATACTTTGCTTCCTATGTTGTAGGTTGCTTACTTAAGTGTGGGTTCATTTATGTGCTCTCTCTTCTGTTCCATAAATCTGGTGTCCATTTTGTGCCAGTACCACATTGTTTTGATTACTGTATCTTTGTAGTAGAATTTGAAATTAGGAAATATAGCATCTCCAGCTTTATTCTCCTTTTTCAAGATTATTTGACTAATGGTTTCTTTCATAATTCCATGCAAATTTTAGAATTACTTGTTCTAGTTCTGTGGTACTGTTCATGGGGTTCTCATGAACATGGACAGCTAAGGAGATCCAACCAGTTCATCCTAAAGGAAATCAGTTTTGAGTATTCATTGGAAGGACTGATGCTGAAGCTGAAGCTCCAACACTTTGGCCATCTGATGCAAAGAAGTGACTCATTTGAAAAGACCCTGATGTTAGGAAAGATTGAAGGCGGGAGGAGAAGGGGATGACAGAGGATGAGATGGTTGGATGGCATTACTGACTCAGTGGACATAAGTTTGAGTAAACTCTGGGAGCTGGTGATGGACAGGGAAGCCTGGCATGCTGTAGTCCGTGGGGTCGAAAAGAATCAGACACGACTGTGGGACTGTACTGAAACTGAACTGAGTTCTGTGGTAAATGCCATTGGTATCTTGATAGGGATAGCAGTGAATCTTTAGATTGCCTTGGGGATCATGGTACTTTTAACAATATTAGTTCTCCCAAGGCATGAGCATGATATACCTTTCCATTTTTGTATCATCTTAAATTTCTTTCATCAATGTCTTACAGTTTTCGAGTGCAAGTCTTTTACCTCCCTGGTTATATTTATTCTAAAGTATTTTATTTATTTTGATGCCATTGTAAATGGGGATGTTTTCTTTATTCTCTAATAGTTTATTGTTCATGTACAGAAATGCAACAGATTTCTGTATGTTAATTCTGCATCCTACAAGTTTACTGAATTCAACTATTACTGAATTGAATTATTACTTCTGTTTTTTGGTAGTGTCTTTATATTATATACATAATATCATGTCATCTATAAAAAAAAATGACAGTTTTACTTCTTCCTAACCAATTTTGATTCTTTTTGTTTCTCTTTCTTCTCTAATTGCTGTGTCCAGGGTATCCAATATTATGTTAAGTAAAGTGACAAGAGTGGGCATCCTGGTCTTGTCCCTGATCTTAGAGGAAACACTTCAGCTTTTCATCATTGACTATGATATTGGCTGTAGGTTTGTCATATATGTTCTTTATTATGTTTATGTCTATTCCTCCATACCCACTTTGTAGAGAGTTTTTATCATAAATGGATGCTGAATTTATTCCAAAGCTTTTTCTGCATGTATCAAGAGGATTATATTTTAATTCTTCAATTTGTTAATGTATTGTGTCATATTTTTTATGTTTACGAATTTTCTAAAAATTGGAGGATAATTGCTTTATGATATGGTTTTGGTTTCTGCTGTACAACAATGTAAGTTACCAATAAATATATATATATATATACCTATATAGATAGATAGATAGATATATCCCATCCCTTTTGAGCCTCCCTCCCACACCTTATCCTACCCCTCTAGGTCTTCACAGAGCACCAGGCTGCCAGGCTGGGCTCCCTGTGTTATACAGCAGCTTCCCACTAGCCATTTATTTTACACATGGTAGTGTATATATGTCAGTGTTACTCTCTCAATTCACCCCACCCTCTCCTTCCCCTGCTGTGTACAAATTTGATCTCTATCATACTGACTCATTTGTGGACACTAAACCCTCTTTGCATCTCTGAGACAAATACCACTTGATCATGGTCTGTGACTCTCTTAATGTATTGTTGAATTGAATTCGCTAACATGTGGTAAAGAATTTTTGCACCCACGTTTTTCAGTGATACTGGACCACCTGTTCCTCTTTTTGTTTTATCTTTCTGTGGTTTAAATATCAGAATGATACTGGCCTCATACAATGGATTTGGAAGCTTTCCTTTCTCTTCAGTTTTTGTTTGTTTGTTTGTTTGTTTGTTTGTTTTTGGAATAATTTGAGAAGAATAGGCACTAATTAATCTTTAAATTTTGGTAGAATTCTCTTATGAGGCTATCTAGCCCTATACTTTTTTTGTTAGGCAAAATGAGGTGATAGAAAAATATGTTCTAAATGAAAGAACAAGACAATGTCCTAGAAGTGGAACTAAACAAAGTGGAGATAAACAATTTATCCAGTAAGACAAATGTGCAATTTCCCAATTCAAGAAGGTGAAGGTGAAGTCGCTCAGTCGTGTCCGACTCTTTGCGACCCCATGGACTGTAACCTACTAGGCTTCTCTGTCCATGGGATTCTCCAGGCAAGAATACTGGAGTGGACTGCCATTTCCTTCTCCAGGGGATCTTCCCGACCCAGGGATCGAACCCAGGTCTCCCACATAGGAGGCAGACGCTTTAACCTCTGAGCCACCAGGGAAGCCCCAAGAAGAATTTCTCCCAAATCAGGGAGAAATTCTTCTTGAATATATATATATTTCACTGCTAGTAACTAGTCTGATCAGCTTTTCTATTTCTTCCTGATTTGGGAGAAATTCTTCTTGAATTGGGAAATTGCACATTTGTCTTACTGGATAAATTGTTTATCTCCACTTTGTTTAGTTCCACTTCTAGGACATTGTCGTGTTCTTTCATTTAGAACATATTTTTCTATCACCTCATTTTGCCTAATTCTCTGTGTTTATTTTTATGTATTTTGTAGGTTGGTTACATTTTCTGATCTTGGAAAGTATTTTTTTGTAGGAGACATCATACTCCCCTCTGTTCATCAGAGCTACATGATCTAGGGGTGCCCACTATGTGAGCTGTTTAGGCCATTCTTTTGTGTTAAGGACAAATACTGTGAGCACACTGGTAGGCAGGGCAGGTCCCCAGCTCAGCTGACTGTCAGATCCTGCCTCATTGGAGGCTGCCAGCTGCTGTGGGCAGTGCCAGGTTCTGGGGTGTGCTACTTTGGGCCTAGGTGACTCCAGGGCTGCTGCCTGCCTACTGGTGTGTGAACTAAGTCCCTGTGTGATTAACCTGCTTGACCTGGAGAGCTCCTAGGACTGGTGCTGACCAGTCTGGTCTTTGGAGCCTGGACTTTAAGATCAAACAGTCAATACTAAGGGAAATCAACCCTGAATTCAGTGGAAGAACTATTGCTGAAGCTGAAGCTCCAATACTTTGGCTGCCTGACTTGAAGAGCTGACTCATTGGAAAAGACCCTGATGCTAGAAAAGGCTGAAGTCAAAAAGAGACGGGGGCATCAGAGGAAGAGATGATTGGATGGAATCACTGACTCAATGGACATGAATTTGAGCAAACTCCAGGAGACAGTAAAGGACAGAGGAACCTGGAATGCTGCAGTTGATGGGGTCACAAAGAGTCAAACATGACTTAGTGACTGACCAACAATTAATATTCTAGACAGATGACTCCAAAATGGTACTTGCCAGCACCAGTGTCCTCCTGACACAAGGAGTTCCCCAAACAGCATCTTTGTACCCCCAAGGGAATCCCAGAGACCTCCTGCCTCTTTCTGAGGCCCTCCAAGATCAGTATGTGAGTCTGACCCAATATCCTTTCAAATAATTGCTTGTGCACTGGGTCTCAGACAATGTGAGAGTTTGCTCATGACATTTATGAGTGGAGCCTCTGTTTTCTACACCCTTCTGGATCTCCTGCACACAAGGTCCACTGACCTTTGAAGCCAGATGTTCTGGGAGCTCATTTTCCCAGTGCAAGACTCCCTGGTGGGGAGACTGATGTTGTCTAGAACTTCTCACTCCTTAGGGAGAACCTCTTCAATTGTGATTATCTTACTGTTTGTAGGTAGCCTACCCAGTTATATGAGTCTTGACTGTATTGCCTCTCTACCTCTCTCCCCATCTTATTGTGGTTCCTCCTTTATATCTTTATTATGGAAAATTTTTTTCTGTGAGTCCTCAGATCATTCTCATTAATGACTGCTCTGTAAATGATTATAACTTTAGAATACCCATAGGAGGAGGTGAGCTCAGAGTCTTCTTACTCCACCATCTTAGTCATTCTAAAATTTGGTTGTTCTAGGATAATGGCATCCCACTCCAGTACTCTTGCCTGGAAACTCCCATGGACGGAGGAGCCTGGTAGGCTGCAGTCCATGGGGTCGCTGAGTCAGACACAACTGAGAGACTTCACTTTCACTTTTCACTTTCATGCATTGGAGAAGGAAATGGCAACCCACTCCAGTCTGCTTGCCTGGAGAATCCCAGGGATGGCGGAGCCCAATGGGCTGCCATCTGTGGGGTCGCACAGAGTCGGACACGACTGAAGCGACTTAGCAGCAGCAGCAGCAGCAGGATTTATATTACACATCTTTGTTTTCCCACAGTTCACTCTCAAATAATGGTATGATACTTCTTACATTAAGTAAGAATCTTACTGTCATATTCATTCATTTCCCCCTCTTGTCCTTCATACCACTATTCTCATTCATTTCACTTCAATATATTTTAAAAGGCATACATGCCTTTTAAGTATTTTTTCTTCAGATTATTCAATTTTTAAAGGGTAAAGTAAGAAAAAGATCTTTAATATTTACCCATATTTTCTATTTATTTCTTTGTGTAGATGAAACATTCTATCTTGTATCAGATTTCTTCAGCCTGAAGAACGTCTTTAACTTTTCTTGTTGTGCAGGTCTGCTAGCAATCCTCTCAGCCTTTGTTTCTCTGGACCAAAAAAAAAAAAAAATCTTATTTCATGCTCATTTTTTTTCACCCTCGTATTTGAAAGGTATTTTCGCTGAATACAGAATTCTGACTTAACCAACTCTTTTTTCAGCTCTTTAAAGATGTGACTCCATTGTGTTCTACTTGCCTAACTTCTGAAAAGACATTTCTTTTTCTTCCTATCTTTGTGCTTCTGTAGAAAAAGTTTCTCTATCCTTGCTATCACCAAGATTTTCACTTTGTTTCTTGGTTTCAGAAGTTTGACTATGATAAGCCTAGGTGGATTTTATTTGGTTTTTATACTGCTTCGACTCTGAGCTTCTTGCATTTGTGGTTTATTGTCTTTTATTAACATTGAAAATTATCTCTTCAAGTAATTCTTCAGTCCTATTTTCTATCCCTTGTTCTGGAATCCAGGGATATATGTGTTTAGATCATTTGCTATTGTCCTACTTCTCTCAGATATGTTCCCTTTTTCTCCACTCCTTTTTCTTTCTGTGATCAATTTTGGATAATTTATATTGAGGTATCTTCAAGCTCACTGACCCTTTCTTTTGTCTATACTTGTTTCACTTTCTAGAATTTCTATTTGATTCTTTTTCTTCTTTTCATCACTCTGCTAAAATTTTCCATTTGTGAACGCATATTTCCCACCTTTTCCACTAAGCCTTTAACAAATTAATCATCAGTTCAGTTCAGTTAAGTCGCTCAGTCATGTCCGACTCTTTGTGACCCCATGATTCCAGCACACCAGGCCTCTGTCCATCACCAGCTCCCGAAGTTCACTCAAACTCACGTCCATTGAGTCAGTGATGCCATCCAGCCATCTCATCCTCTGTCGTCCTCCCTTCTCCTCCTGCCCCCAGTCCCTCCCAGCATCAGAGTCTTTCCCAATGAGTCAACTCTTCCCATGAGGTGGCCAGAATACTGGAGTTTCAGCTTTAGCATCATTCCTTCCAAAGAAACCCCAGGGCTGAGCTCCTTCAGAATGGACTGGTAGGATCTCCTTGCAGTCCAAGGGACTCTCAAGAGTCTTCTCCAACACCACACTTCAAAAGCTTCAATTATTCAGCACTCAGCTTTCTTCACAGTCCAACTTTTGCATCCATACATGACCACTGGAAAAATCATAGCCTTGACTAGAAGGACCTTTGTTGGCAAGGTAATATCTCCGCTTTTCAATATGCTATCTAGATTGGTCATAACTTTCCTTCCAAGGAGTACATGTCTTTTAATTTCATGGCTGTAATCACCATCTGCAGTGATTTTGGAGGCCCCCCTCCAAAAAAAAAGTCTGAGACTGTTTCCACTGTTTCCCCATCTATTTCCCATGAAGTGATGGGACCAGATGCTGTGATCTTCATTTTCTGAATGTTGCGCTTTAGCCAACTTTTTCACTCTCCACTTTCACTTTCATCAGGAGGGTTTTTAGTTCCTCTTCACTTTCTGCCATAAGGATGGTGTCATCTGCATGTCTGAGGTTATTGATATTTCTTCCGGCAATCTTGAATCCAGCTTGTGTTTCTTCCAGCCCAGTGTTTCTTATGATGTACTCTGCATAGAAGTTAAATTAGCAGGGTGACAATATACAGCCTTGACGTACTCCTTTTCCTATTTGGAACCAGTCTGTTTTCTATGTCCAGTTCTAACTGTTGCTTCCTGACCTGCATATAGGTTTCTGAAGAGGCAGGTCAGGTGGTCTGGTATTCCCATCTCTTTCAGAATTTTCCACAGTTCATTGTGATCCATACAGTCAAAGGTTTTGACATAGTCAATAAAGAAGAAGTACATGCTTTTCTGGAACTCTCTTTCTTTTTCCATGATCCAGCAGATGTTGGCAATTTGATCTCTGGTTCCTCTGCCTCTTCGAAAACCAGCTTGAACATCTGGAAGTTCACGGTTCACGTATTGCTGAGGCCTGGCTTGGAGAATTTTGAGCATTACCTTACTAGTATGTGAGATGAGTGCAATTGTGCAATAGCTTGAGCATTCTTTGGCATTGCCTTTCTTTGGGATTGGAATGAAAACTGAACTTTTCCAGTCCTGTGGCCACTGCTGAGTTTTCCAAATTTGCTGGCATATTGATTGCAGCACTTTCACAGCATCATCTTCCAGGATTTGGAGTAGCTCCACTGGAATTCCATCACCTCCACTAGCTCTGTTCAGAGTGATGCTTTCTAAGGCCCACTTGACTTCACATTCCAGGATGTCTGGCTCTAGATGAGTGATCACACCATCGTGATTATCCGGGTCATGAAGATCTTTTTTTTACAGTTCTTCTGTGTATTCTTGCCACCACTTCTTAATATCTTCTGCTTCTGTTAGGTCCAGACCATTTCTGTCCTTTATCGAGCCCAT
>SJYT01022710.1:0-27139 GCA_006410635.1 Cephalophus harveyi
CTTGTTTTTGTTGACTGTATAGAGCTTCTCCATCTTTGGCTGCATAGAATATAATCAATCTGATTTCGGTGTTGACCATCTGGTGATGTCCACGTGTAGAGTCTTCTCTTGTGTTGTTGGAAGAGGGTGTTTGCTATGACCAGTGCATTTTCTTGGCAAAACTCTATTAGTCTTTGCCCTGCTTCATTCCGCATTCCAAGGCCAAATTTGCCTGTTACTCCAGGTGTTTCTTGACTTCTTACTTTAGCATTCCAGTCCCCTATAATGAAAAGGACATCTTTTTTGGGTGTTAGTTCTAAAAGGTCTTGTAGGTCTTCATAAAACCGTTCAACTTCAGCTTCTTCAGCATTAAAGTAATTGCTATTACTATACAGGATCCCTGGGGCTGCAGTGCAGGGAGTGCCCTCTAGGGGAGGAAGGGCAGACCCGGAGGCCCAAGGAGCAGGCTGCGGCAGTGGTCCACGTGAGCCTTGATGGAGCGGGATCCATGTTGTTCCCTAGGTGGATCCCAGGTCTCTTGCATAACATGAATGTCTTGCTCTGTTGAGGAGGCTTCGTTACCTAGTCATGATGCATTAAATCATTAGCTATTGGTGACTGTTCAACTGATAGTTCTACTACCCTCCCTGAGGTCGTAGAAGAAGAGGGGATGGAGAAGAGAAGTCCATGGGGGAGGGTGGGCATGAAAGTTCAACCCCTCCCTCCTGCCAGACAGTCCTTCCTGTGCATTCAGAGCCCATGCTGCGGTTATGGGGGTCTTCCCAAAATCACTGATGTCACATATCAGAAGCCACTTTTATTGTTCTCATCACATAAGAGATACCAAGATTTTTAGCAACTCAGTGTCAGGAAAAGGATGAGAAAATAAACACATATGTTTCTTCTCATAATCACAGTATCAACAGTATCAGTCTTCAATTTGTACCGTGCTCCTGATGTCACCAAAGTGAACACACTGGTATGTTTTCTTCATGACTTTTTCCATTACAGTGTAATTCCTTCATGTTTTTTATTAATGGTGGAAAGTTTTTACTATACACATAAGCACAGAGAATATTAATAGTATTATAAAACCCACATAGGAGAAGGCAATGGCACCCCACTCCAGTACTCTTGCCTGGCAAATCCCATGGACGGAGGAGCCTGGTGGGCTGCAGTCCATGGGGTCGCTAAGAGTCGGACACGACTGAGCGACTTCCCTTTCACTTTTCACTTTCATGCATTGGAGAAGGAAATGGCAACCCACTCCAGTGTTCTTGCCTGGAGAATCCCAGGGTCGGGGAGCCTGGTGGGCTGCCGTCTATGGGGTCACACAGAGTCGGACACGACTGAAGTGACTTAGCAGCAAAACCCACATATCCAGACAAAGAAGGCAATGGCACCCCACTCCAGTACTCTTGCCTGGAAAATCCCATGGACAGAGGAGCCTGGTGGGCTGCAGTCCATGGGGTCGCTAAGAGTCGGACACGACTGAGCGACTTCCCTTTCACTTTTCACTTTCATGCATTGGAGAAGGAAATGGCAACCCACTCCAGTGTTCTTGCCTGGAGAATCCCAGGGTCGGGGAGCCTGGTGGGCTGCCGTCTATGGGGTCACACAGAGTCGGACACGACTGAAGTGACTTAGCAGCAAAACCCACATATCCAGACATATATTAATATAATGAATAATAATTATAATATTTAATATAATTAACAATACCATAATACAATTAATAATACTATTATTAATGCTATAGTAATATAATGACTATAGCTATAAATATAATATTAATATAATAACATACTTAATATTATTAATATTAATATAATACTATAAAACCCAGGTATTCAGACCCAGCAATTTGACATATAGGACATACATTTTTTTAACATGTGATCTCTTTCTGTTCTTGTAGAGTTGTGGTTTTTCTGGTTCATTTGTGTATTTATTTGGGTGCGTTAGGTCTTATTTGTGGCTTGCTGGCTTAGATGCCCTGCAGCATGTGAGACCTTGGTTCCCTGACAAGGGATTGAACCTGGGACTCCTGCATTGGAGGCTGGATTTTTAACCACTGGGCCACCACGGAAGTCCTGGAGAAGTTTTTGAGGCTACTTTATGAGGAGATACACATTGTACATGATTACTGTAGCACGTCATGCATAGCAACATTCATCATGATGTCCCAGAAAGGAGGTTTACAAATGGGCTTTTCAATATGACCATCCTCCACCACCTTAAATTCTCTATTGCAAAACAAGCAAACAAACAAACCAAAGCGAACCCGGTGGTTCCCTTGTTGACCTTGTACACTGAGCTGTGATGACCATCCCCATAACTGACCCATTGCCCCTCCCGTTTCAGCAACTTCTAGACCTGCTTTCTGTCTGGAGGAAAAATTCACAAGTCCTTGCAGGGGCTGAAAGACCAGGTGCTTCATCAAGGGCGATAAGGAGAAGTTCAAATGCAATGATGGGGATGGACATCTTTAGTGCTCAGTACATGGAGGATGTACAGAGAGCTTAAAGGTCAACAACTCCCTCATAGAAGAAGGATGCATAAAGACCTGTGCTCACACGAAGGGTCCTGGTGGTAAGACAGGCGGCAGGTCAGGGTGGGAGGGGAAGGCTGGGGAAAGAGGTGGAGCTCAGGAGACCACACACCGTTCACGCCTGCACAGTGTCTTTCCCCCTTGTTGCCTCCCAGGAGAAGAGGCTGCAGTGTCCTGTGAAACTTGCAACCCTGAGCATGTCTTTCAGGGGTCAGCTTGGCAGAAGGTCAACCCTGGATGCCTCTTTATGACCATCTGAGCCTGATCATATGCTCCCCTTTCTCAGATGGCAACACTGATTCAGCCACCCTCCAGGGCAGGTCTGCAGTGCTCTTGGTACCCCCCACTCCCACCTAAGGCTTAAAAAACTCATTTCCTTCTCATTGGCCATTCGGGTCGTGGGGACTACGGTTCCACATTTTTCGGAAAATCTTGGATCTGTCAAGATGACCGTTGTCCACGTCTGGAGCTGGAACTCAGCAAGTTCCTTTATTTTTGCAGAGGACATGCGAAGAGTGGTCCCTGAAACTCTGAAGTCCGAGGAGGATCCCTGCAGGACTGGGCTGTGGCTGCTTCTGAAACAGTTCAGTCTCCTCTCCCCTACCCTCCTCAGCAGAACCTGCCTATTTCCTTTCATCCATGGGTCTACATGTCTTAATTCTGTCTCATCCAGCTGTCTCTCAGCACCACGAGAGCCAGCCTTCCCTTTATCCCGAGCGCTTAGCGCAGTTCCTGGCACCAGGGAGACAGTTCATAATTCTTTGAGGAAGGAAGAAATGCTGGATGGAGCACATTCCTCACGCCCACAGCAACTACAGAGCCTGCCGTTTGATGACAGGAGTTTAGTTTTCACCCGAATCCTCACAGCATCCTCACCGTCATCCCCCGCCCACCATCACTGCCCTTCTTGCGGGTGGTCACAGTGGAATTTCCAGCCTCCAGTTCTCAGCATCAGTCAGGAGAGAAGGGTTTGGGATAAAGAAGCTCCTTGACTGCACAACGATGTTACAGTTTTCTTTTCTGTAGCTTCAAACACTGTGGCTTATATTTCAATAAATGCATATTCAAAATTAAACTGACTGGAGTGGAGTCTGTTGTTTGCAACTACAAACCTCAACCAGTAGGGTCCATGGAAATGGTGGTCCTTCTCTCTGCTCTGCTTAGCAGTGGCTACCTCCCTTTTCCCCATCCACAGACTGTGCCCTACCAGGTATAGGAAGCAAACCCACTATAGCATCATCTACTTTTTCATAGCCATTCCAAGCTACACAGAAACCTGGGACACAGACACCTCAATATGTAGGCTTTTATTCTTTACTTCTAAGTTCAGTCAAATTTGGGGGCAGGTTGTTCTCCTGGACTCTCAGAAGGAGAATGGATATTAGACTCAGTTGTCCACTTTCTAAGGAATCTGATTCCCTGAGGTCACATGTTGGGGAGGGGCTTCTTACTTCAGTTAATGAAAGGGCAGCTACCTTTTTTGCATCCCAGGCTCTGTGTTAGCATTTTGCCTGTATTATTCTGTTTATCATCCTAAGAATCCTTCAAGGGAGGAAATGGAGGCATGGAGATGGCTCTCAGCTGCTGTATTCATCTGCTCACACTGCAGGCCCCCATTCTCCCAAGTAGAGGGACTTTGATGATGTTTTCTTGCTCCTGCCTCTGGGAGGATGTATGTTGGAGACACTTTTGGAGAACAGAGAGTTACCAGTTTTACTACAGATGAGGAAAGTGAGGCATGGGCTCCACAGAAAGAACGGTAATGAAATAAAGAAAACCACAGGTGGTGCCGGGGCTGGTGCGTTACTGCTTCCCGCAGACCTGGGCAAATTTCTCAACGTCTCTGAGCTTTCCGTTCTTTCCTATAAAATAAGGATAATGGTTGTATTTGTTAGTGTGTTTAGCCAGAGACCACTAGAAACAATCTGGTTTCTAGCTGAAGTCTGCTCTGCTCAACGCAGTCACTCAGGCACGTCTGACTCTTTGTAACCCCATGGGCTGTAGCCCACCGGGCTCCTCTGTCCATGGGATTTTTCAGGCACGATACGACACCACGTGGCCATGTCCTTCCCAGAAGTAGCGGTCACTCAAGAGAGGGGGACGTCTGGCCATTCTGGTTGTTCCTGTAATTTGGCTTGTTTTGTTTGTGTTCAAACATGATTACCGAATGTCTTATTTTTGTCCTGATATTTCATGGACACAGAATGACCTTGTCTGATATTGAGGTTCTGTTTAAATGTTAATATTGAGCAGAAGAATATTAGGCCCACTGTGGTGCCAGGGCATCACCTTGGAACTCAGAGGTTGCTTTTTGCTTTGTCTATCAATCTCATCATGTTGTGATCAGAATAAAAAGTTATTTTTAAAGTGATTTGCACAGGTATTGCCAGAGTAACTTTTACCAGTGTCAGATCTGATAGCAGTAACATTAATACTGTGAGTATATAACAAAGTTAATTCTTACTAAAATTATTAATTTGTAACAATGTAATAAGATAATGCCTTGGTGTTAAAATGAAAGGAGACTGGCTTAAGTAACTCACTATGCTGTTGTGTGCTCTTGGGCACGTCATTTCATCTCCCTGAGACAGTGGTGTGTTGGGGAACTGGGTGCCATTTTCAGAGACCCCACATGTTTGGAGTTAGGGAAATAACCTAGACTCACACTTCTTTATTCTTTGTGTCTGTTTTGGGGTTTGGAGAGGGGACTATTGTATTAGGGACAGTGCACTCAGGACCCCTTACCACTTCTCTGCATTTTCAGAATCCCTGGCATATTCAGGTAGTTTATACAATGGGTTGTGACAGGAGAGTGTCTTGTCCTGACCCAATCTTGCCACTCACATGCTGTGTGTCCTCGGGCAAGGCATCTGCAGTTTCCTCACCTGAATAGGTGGACCAGGCTACATGAGCTTTTTGAAAGAGTTACCAGTCATGAGTATGAAGAGTTTACACAGTCATGGTCAATGATGTCCATTTTCCACCAAAGTGTTTTAGTCCAGAAGACTTGTCTACCTACGTTTCCTCACTACCTACTCAAATAGAAATTTGTGTGTGAAATAATAATCATTTCTCTGTTATGAAATCAATCAGAAAGCTGAGTGAGAGCTGAGCTTCTTTCCTCCAGAGGCAACTGCAGGCAGAGTAGGAAATGAAGGACTTCTGTGATTTGCTCATGAGGCCAAGACAGCTTTTTCCAAGCTGGCACTATATTAGTCAAAACTCCAGGTTCATATTCTTTCCTCCCAGTCAGACTATTATTTTTATCTTCCTGTCATGATATAGGATGTTAGAAGAGACTCATAATTATATAAATAAGCCTCATCATCAAATAGACTAATAGTTTTATTATATCCAGTCTCTTCAAAGATTATGAACTTGGCATGAGGATGAAATGGGAAATTCATCCCCTTGACAAATATTCATCAAATACTTATGTTTTTCCCCCACTAAAACTTATATTTCTTGGTGTAGGAAAGCAGCAGAAAAGAAAATTAGTAAGATAATATGCTTTCTAAGAGGATGATAGACAATTAAGGCCAGAAGATCCCATGCCAGGTGGTGATGAGTGTTTTGTAGAAAGAGAGTCATGAGGATACAGGAGGCTGAAGTTAAAGAAACACTGGAATAAGGAGGCCTTGAGCAGAGACTGACGAAAATGAGCCTGGTGTGTTTGCGCAGCAGCCAGAACCAGCGTGGCTGGAGCTGAGTGGGGGAGGGAAGGCGAGTGTAAGGGGACTAGGCAGGGAGGCCACAGGGGCAGGTCGAGAAGAACCTTGTAGGACTTCCTAAGAATCAGAATTTGCGAGAGCTGGGAAATAGGGATTGGTCATGGGAAAAATGGGTTGAAAGCGTTACTCACTCAGTCGTGTCTGACTCTCTGCGACCCCGTGGACTGTAGCCCGCCAGGTTCCTGTCCATGGAATTCTCCAGGCAAGAATACTGGAGTGGATTACCATTCCCTTCTCCAAGAGATCTTCCCAATCCAGGGATTGGACCTGGGCCTCCCTAATTGCAGGCAGGTTTTTTTTTACCCTCTGAGCCATTAGGGAAGCCCAACAGTGGGATAGGACTTCAGTTTTAACGGGGTCCCTGTGGCTGCAGTGTGGAGGGTGACCTCTAGGGAGCAAAAGGCAGAGACAGAGGGCCCTGGGCAGGCTGCTGCAGCGGTCCAGGTGAGTCAAGATGGAGCGTGTACCTGTGCTGGTCCCGGGGTCGACCTCAGTTCTCTCGATAACATGAATGATTGCTCTGCTGAAGTACTATGCATTACTGTGTAATGCATCATCACAAATCAGGATGCATTAAATCTTTAGACATTTATGACTGATTCAACCTCTAGCCCCTCTCCCCACCCTGAGGTGTGGAGGCAGGGGAAGGGGAAAGGGGGAAAGAAATTTCTGACCCCAGAATTTCAGGAAGGTGTTGCTTCCCCAGGCAACAAATCCCCATTCTTGGGTTAGGTTGAGGCTTTACTAGTCACTTCCTTCACATGAGAAAAGACTCTGTTGGTGTCATCTCTCTGGAAACTTCAACTGTGTGTTAGGAGCTTTGTGCCAGGAATGGAATGAAGACCAAATTAGTATTTCTTATGAAAGTTGCAATATCAATATCCCTCAATATTCCTTTATTCCGTTGTCCAAGATGGAACCAAAGTAAACACACTGGCGTGTTTTCTTCCGTGCCTTTCTCCATTACTGCGTGATGCCTTCACACTTTCATTTCAGGGTTGTCGTGAAGTTGCTCAGTCGTGTCCGACTCTTTGTGACCCCATGGACTGTAGCCCACCAGGCTCCTCCATCCATGGAATTTTCTAGGCACGAGTACTGGAGTGAGTTGCCATTTCCTTCTCCAGGGGATCTTCCCAACCCAGGGATCGAACCTGGGTCTCCCACATTGCAGGCAGGCGCTTTACCATTTGAGCCACCAGGGAATCATTTCAGGGTGGAAACTGTCAACCACACACATATGTACAGAAAATAGTATTATAAACCCATGGACTATTGTCTAGCTCCAATCATTATCAACATATAGAGAATATTCTTAAACTGTATCCTCCTTTTTGATGTATTTTGATGCCAATCAATAGCATCCTGCCAATTCATCTATAAATATTCAGTAGTAATAGGAAGTATTTACAATATTACCCTGTCATTATCATGCCCAACCATATTAATAATAATGTCCTGGAAAGGAGGGTATCAAACAGCCAATTCACATTTCACACCCCTACCACTCTCTATTGCAAACAAACTGGGGATTTCAGTTGTTCATCTTGCAGACTGAGCTGTCTGACCTCCTATCTGACCCTCCCATGCCTACCTCCCCATAGCCTAACTTCTGCCTTGGCCTCCATACAGGGATTCAAGCAAGGCCAAAATATTCAAACACTTCTACATTGCCAAGCCCAGGTTCTGGAAGACCTTTTTCCATGGCAGCTGCAAAGCTAAAAACAGCAGCTTCAAGATCAGGGAGTACTGGGTGAGGACTTGTGATAGTGTTATCGGGTCCTGGGGAAAGACAGAGGGCAAGGCAGGGTGGGAGGGGAAAGAGAAAGAGACGGAGCTCAGGAAACCGCACACCCCTCACAACACCCCAGTGACTTTTTCCCTCGACGCTTCCCTGGAGAAGTGGCTATAGCATCCATGGACTGAGCATGTCCTCCATGGGCCAGTGTGACAAAAGGTCACCCCCAGAAGACCCATCATCATAATCTGATTCTATTCACATGCTCCCATTTTTCAGATGGGAACACTGAGTCAGTCACTCTACAGAGCAGGTCTGGAGTGCTCCTCAGTGCCCCACCTCAGCCTGGAAAACTCCCTTGCTTTTTGTTGGGTACCCTGATTCTGGGAGGACTGTGGTTGCACATTTTTGGGATGGTCTAGGACCTGTCAGGGTGTACAGTGTTCAACTCAGGGACTTCAGAGATGTGAATCAGCAAGTTCCTTCTCTTTTACAGAGAACCCGTGAACTGTGCTCCCCTGAGATGCTGAAGTACGAGGAGGATCCACCCAGGGCTGTGTTCTGGCTGCTTCTGAAAAATTTCAGCCTCTGCCTTTTCCTTCTCAACCCTCCCCTCCTCAGCAGAAATCCTCCTCTTCCCTTCCCTCTATGGGCCTGCTTGCTTTATCTGTCTCATCCAGTTGACTCTAAGCACCATGAGAGCAAGTCTTCTCTTTATCCCTAGAATGCTGTGCAGCTCCTGGCACAAAGGATTCAGTCCATGAACATTGGAGGAAGGAAGGAAGGAATGCAGGAGCAAAGGTGCACAGGACTGGAGTGTCTATAGAGCCTGGGATTGAATCCAGGATCTTGTCCTGCTCTTCTTCCTCACTGCCTCCTCACCTTCATCCTCGACCCCACCATCACCTCCAGCACCTTCTGGAACCTGAGTGCCTGGATGCTGCCCCTCTTCCTGCAGCCAGAACTGCTGGGACCCACCTCTTTTTCTTGATAAATATGATTTGATACTCATGAAGTCTCACCCCAAATCTTTGACACATCATCTATGTTAATATCAGATAGTATTGCCTGGGTGTTGTTTGTATTTTGCTAACATCCAAGTAACTGGGGACACATGACGAACAGGTTTTGGCATGTGTCTTCCTCCTGTTTTTTAACCTATAATTCCTTCAGCAAGTCACTTGTCCTTGTGTGCGTATTAGTCTTTCAGTCATGTCTGTCTCTTTGCGATCCCGTGGACTGTAACCCTCCAGACTCCTCTGTCCATGGAATTCTCCAGGCCAGAATATTGGAGTGGATTGCCATTCCCTTCTCCAGGGGATCTTCCCAAACCAGGGATTGAACCCTGATC
Source organism: Cephalophus harveyi (assembly GCA_006410635.1). Lineage (NCBI taxonomy): Eukaryota > Metazoa > Chordata > Mammalia > Artiodactyla > Bovidae > Cephalophus > Cephalophus harveyi. The sequence continues at coordinate 9,348 of SJYT01022710.1, forward strand.
TCCTGCATTCCAGGCAGATTCCTTACCGTCTGAGCCACCAGGGAAGCCTTAGCTGTAGTTCTGTTTCTTCATCTCTAAAATATGAACTTTGAAACTTAACTCCTAAGATGGTTAAATAATAAAAAGCTACTTTCCCCTGAACACTTACTCTGAGTCCACTCTACAGGTCTTAAAGTTAAATGTCCTCCAGGGAAGGGAGTGAAAGTCACTCAGTAATTTCTGACTCTTTGCAACCCCAAGGAATTCTCCAGTACAGTCCATGGAATTCTCCAGGCTAGAATACTGGAGTGGGTAGCCTTTCCCTTCTCTAGGGGATCTTCCCAACCTAGGGATTGAACTCAGGTCTCCCACACTGCAAGTGGATTCTTTACCAACTGAACTATCAGGGAAGCCCAAAATGGTCTCCAGGCTAGGTGAGTAATGGGGATGGGAGTATTTGGAGTGGGGATGGAAGCAGGGGGACAAAAAGGAACCGCGAGGATTATGGAAACTGGAGAAAGCTCCCCTCCTGAGAAGAGAGTAGCTCTCCCTCAGTTCATGGCTTTCAGAGCACGGTCCCTTGAGCAGCACCCTCAGCCCCCAAAACCTGGTAGATGTGGACACTGAGGTCCCACTCCTGCCCTCCCAAATCAGATCTCAGAAAGTGGAGCTCTCAGATCTGTATTTGACCAAATGGCTAAGGGATTCTGGTGCTCACTCAAAGTTGCAGTCCACTGCCCTTGATAAATTGCAGGACTGTGTTGTTGCCAGATGGTTTACTTTTTCAAACAATGCTAGAAATTCATTTTCTGTAAAACTCCCACTGTTAAATCCCGGAAAACTTTTCAAAATTGTGAAATGTACTGTGTGGGCTAACAGTCGTTGATATATCCTAGCCAGATGTGCAATCTTTTGTTTATGCTCTTCCTTTTAATATTTGAAATAATCCTTAGAAAACATTATTCATGACCTCACATTTAAGAAGGAAGACCCTGTAGGTCCAAAAAGTGAGGTGCTATTATATCACATAGCAAAAAAGTGTTTGCTCATGACTTGGATATGAATGTCACTCTCAGAGGGCACAGCATTTCAAACATCTGAACACCTGTCTGCCCCTGGTACATTCCATCCATTTCACCATGTGGCCTTAGATAGCATGAGATTCAAGAGTCTTCTGCTTCAAAGGGAAGAACTGTGGAATGGAAGCACAGATAGGATCTGGAGTCCCACAGTCTTGGATCTTTATCCAGAATACAATGCCTGTGATGTTCTTGCCTTGTTATTTCTCTGAAGATACATGCAGAGGCTGGGGAGGTTTGTAATTAGAGACCTGGGTCATGCATGAGCTGGAGGGGGGAGGGGAAGGGAGGCTGAGCCCATCAGGGGGCATCTAACCTGGACCAGAGTGAGGAGGACCAGGAAAGGAGGACGTTGGGAGAGAAGAGGAGAGAGGGGAGGGCAGAAAAGAGGAGTCTCTGCTGTTAGGAGAATTCTCTGCAGCTGCCTGGTCTCAGGTGGACAGACTGAGGCGCAGGGCCAGCGGGCCGCCTGAGCTAGAATCCTACCCCCCCCCCCCCCCGCCCCCCACAGGTTGTGTGTCCTGAGCAGGTGGCTTTCCTTCTCTGATACAATGGGATGAGAATCCCAGATGCTGTAGGACTGACTTGAGGCTAAATGAAATCACGCACACGGAATGTCTCAGGAGAGAGGGACCCTCCGCTCACAGTGACTTGTTCTCAGTGAGTCACCCACTCCCTATGCCCTTCTGCCCTGGGGCAGCTCAGTATTGAGAGCTCTTGTAATGGCAACCCCACTCCAGTGCTCTTGCCTGGAAAATCCCATGGATGGAGGAGCCTGGTGGGCTGCAGTCCATGGGGTCGCTAAGGGTCGGACACGACTGAAGTGACTTAGCAGCAGCAGCAGCAGCCCTTTTCACTTTCACGCATTGGAGAAGGAAATGGCAACCCACTCCAGTGTTCTTGCCTGGAGAATCCCAGGGATGGTGGAGCCTGGTGGGGGGCCGTCCATGGGGTCGCACAGAGTCGGACACGACTGAAGTGACTTAGCAGCAGCAGCAGCAGCAGCCCTTCTCCAGGGAAAGGGTGTCTGTGCAGGAAGGCAGCCCCCCCGTGTCCTCTGTAGCTCATCACCTAGCTCTGAGCCTGCTTGATGTTTGGCTGGACTTGCTCCTGGTGCTTCTGGGTACTGAGCCCAGCTCCCTCCTCCTTGAGTCTGGAGTGGAGCACAGGGCATATGTGTGTGTGTATTAACAGAAGAATGACTGTGTGTGAATGATTGAGTGCAGGACTCGGGGTCAGTGGTTGTAACTGGGAGTGCGTATATAGGAGCGAGTGAAGGGCCTGTGGGTGTGTCACCCCACACGTGTGCACCATAGTTTTCAGCCAACAATGCAGCTGAGTGCATGTGCACAGACTCGGAAACCAGAGCCTCGACTTCACATCCTCTCTCCATTCTATGACTGTAGGCAAATTACTTTATTTGCTTTCACCTCAGGTTCCTCCTCTGTAAATGAAGAAATGTCAATAGTTCCTCACCCTCTCCTTTAGGATTTTTCCAAATTATTGGAGTTAATATATGTCAAGTGCTTAGGATAATGCTTAACATATAAAAAGCTATGTTTTTACCCACGGTAATTACTTACTGCTATTATTATTGATAGTACAAGGGACTTTGACATCTTAGGGAAAACGAACGTATGTCTGTTGTGTCCGTTGACTCCACAGCGACCTCATGAGGTGGGCAGTGCTGATATCATGTGACACCTGAGGACACGGACTCTGGGAGATTCACATGCTCAGGCACAGAGTTAGGAAAAGGCAGAGCTGGTACTGGAACTGAGGTGCTGTGACCCCGATGCCACTGGAGGAGAGAGCAGGAGGAAGCGGAAGTTGCCGTGGATCTCCCAAGGTCCCCTGAGTTCCACTCAGGCAATGCACACTCCTAGTTGTGAAACAGATTGAGGAATGGCAGGTGGTCATGCTGTGGAGACGTGGTCAGCTCCCTGCCCCTTCTCTGCCCCTCCCCTTACTCCTTTTCCTATCCAGAAAATAGGATGGCTGCTCAAGCAGAACATTATCTTCTGCAGCTGAGTTCCACCAGGGCCAGTGGCAGGGAAAGAGCAAGGGTCCATCTGGTGGAGAAGCCATGGCGCTGGTGCACAAAGGTGTGCTGTGTCACTTCTGTCTTCTAAGGTAGGTGAAGGGGGTGGAGATGGATGAAGGGTGTTGATGCCAAGATGTGATGACGCCTGCAGGAGGCTGAGCTTGCACAGTGGTTGTTGTGGGTGAGCTAACACACTGCTGATATCCTATCTGTCCTTTGATCGGCTCTCATCCACTCACTGACTATCTGTCATGTTCCATGCACTGCTCTAGGTACTGGGACGCTCCCTGAGCGACCATATTGGAATCACAATCTGTGTTCACAGGAGACCCACAGGCGGAGTCAAGTCTGAGAAGCGCTGTTCCTTGGTATTTGGCCCCAGAAACCAGAAACATGAAGTCAGGTGGAGATTACAATCAACACGACTGACCCAGCTCCTCCCTCTTCATTGCCTGATCACACCCCTCAGCCAGGATATTAAAAGCTCCATCCTTCCTCAGCATCCTCAGGAGCCCTCCTGCAAGTCCATGAAGATGAACCGACTCTGCCTCTCTGCAGCCCTTCTCTTCCTCCTGGTTATCCTGGTGGATGGCACCCCAGAGGACATTAACAAGAGCCATGACCGCGGTATGTCTGGGCTCACCTCTCCTCTACACACCGGAGGGAAATGAGGGGAGTTCATGGAAAGGGTCGGGGGCATGGGTGGGTGGGTGCTGCCAGCCCTCTCTGGATTTCTCCTTGGAAATTGGGCAGTTTTAACTCCAAGAACATTTCACCACTCTCAACATGGAAAAAAAAAGGAAAATTAGAATTAAAAGAATGTATATCCAGGGAAAGTAGCAGATCAGGGACCACCTCCCTGAGACTCTATCCCTGGTCAGTGCAGTGTCTCTGATCCTCACTGTAGGGTAATAAAAAGATATAGATTTGATCCTTGACTGATTCATGAGGCAGGCCTTTTGAGCCTCTTGGAATTCACTGTTTTTCATAGGTCATGAGATGAGTCATGGATAGCAACTGACGATAACTTCAGAACTGTGCTTATCTCCAAAGCAAGACAAACATGCGCTTGCAAGTTAGAATTTTCAGCAGGCCCCATGACAGCATTTCTGGGGAGAGCAGAGGACACTGAGACTCAGTCAGTCACCAATGGCCACAGATCAACCAATATGCCTTTGATTTGAAGCCTAAATAAAAATCCATAAGCATTGGTGCTTAGAGAGCTTTCAGGGTGAGGAACACAAGGAGGTGACGTGAGGGTGCTGGGCTTGCTGGGGTAGGGAGGCTCCGCACACCTCCACTCTGCCTTTGCCCCACCCGTCTCCTCCATTTCACTGTCCCCAAGCTTAATCTTTTATAATAACATGGGTACAGTAAGCGAGGTGTTTCCTGAGTTCAGTCGCTGGGTCTATAGAGTTAGTGAACATGGAGGTAGGGGTCATGGAAGCTCTGATTTTCACCCAGTTGGTCACAAGCATGAATTATTTGAGATCACACGACTCATATCTGAACTGAGGACAGTAAGAGCTCTGTGCCAAGTCCACCCATACACTATCAGAAGTAAATTGACTGTGCGACACCCAGGGGGTGTTTGGGGAATTGGTTGGTGTTGGTAGAGACATCACACATTTGGTGTCAGAGAAAAACTCAGACTCACTCTACATTATGATTTGGGGGCTGAGGTGAGACCCGGGCACAGGGGAGTAATGAAAATACCTGGAAACTCTTACCAGTTATGTGCATTTTCATAGTTCCTGGCCAAATCAGAAAGTGTGTCAAGTGGGCTGTGACTGGACAGGACCTTGTCCCGACCCCCTACCACTATGCCTTGTGTCCTGGGGCAAGTCATCTGCAGTTTCCTCATCTGAGCAGGGGTACACATTCCATAGGTTCTTTGAAACGATTACCTGTCAGGAATATAAAGAGTTTGATCACATTTCATGACCACTTTTGTCCATTTTCTACTTAGATGTGTTAATTTTGAAAAAACATGTCTGAGTACCTTCCTTGAGCAAGAAAGAATATTTAAATATCATGTAATGATATTTCTTTATTATTAAAATGAATCAGAAAGATATAGGACCACTGAGCAGAGCAACTTCAGGGAAAGGTAAGAAACACAGCCCTGGCGTGGCTGACTCATGGGACCAAGGCTGGCACACGATTAGTAAAGTCTCCGAGCCCTTTCCCTTGTCCCCCGTGACTGTTATTTTATTGTCTGCTTTTGATTGTTTTCCTGGTTCTTGGTCCAGGTCTCCTCAAACTCTTGGAATTTATTGTCTTTCATAGGTTATGAGATGACTTACGGAAGACGAAATGAGAACCATTCAGGTACGGACTGGTCTAAAAAAATTTAAGCCATCTTGTAAAGGTTTGAATCTTCGTGCCCCTTCACCATGCCGGTACCTCTGGGGAGAGTGGAGGATACTAACCGGGATCAATTATCAACCGCTGACAATTCAATCAATATGCTAATTTATTGAAAACTCAATAATATCCATAAAAATATCCATAAATTGGGGTTCAGAGTATTTTCAGGGGGATGAACGCAAGGAGGTGCTGTGAGCATGCTGTGCTCACCAGGACATGAAGGCTTCACGCCTCCACTCCCCCTTTGCCCGACGCATCTCCTCTGTTTCTCTGTCTCTGAGTCGCCTCCCTTCTAAATTTCTGGAAAAAGTGAGTGAAGCGCTTTCCTGAATTCAGTCACTGGTTCCATTGAGTGAGTGAAGATGGCAGAGGGGTCGTGGTGCCTTTGACTTTTAGCCGGTTGGTCACAAGTGTGAGTTATTCAGGATCATGGGGCTGGCATCTGAACTGAGGACAGTCCTGAGCCTTCTGTGTGCGGGGTCTGATGTGCCTGATCATCAAGTAGATTTTTTTACTAAAAGGAATTCAAGTCATATTCATTCTATTCAATGACTGTGCACTTGCTGAGAGAATGAAGATGGAAGTTACTAAGTCCCTACAAAGCATTGTTCTTGGGGTGGGGAAGCAGCTGTGAAAAAAATATGGCAAAATAACTTGCCTTCGAGGAGGGAGACAAACAATAGCAGAGGGGAGAAATCCTATGGTAGATTATGTTTCCTGAAGGTAGAGAGGGACGTGGAGAAAGGATGCTGTGCTCTTTCTCTCCAGGGTCAGGGAAACTTTCCGTGATAGGAGGCTTTGAGCTGAGGCTGCAGAATTAACGTGCCTGGTGTGTGCTGGAGCAGCAGCCAGGACCAGGGTGGATGGAGCTGGGTGGGTGGAGGGGAGGGGAGTGGAAGCGGAGGGGAGTGGAAGGCGCTGAGGCTGAGAGGCCGTGGGGGCAGGTCATGCGGAGACTTGTGGGACTTGTTAAGATCAGAATTTGACTCCCAGAGAAACAGGGAGCCCCTGAGGGGTTGGTCATGGGAGCAATGGGGTAGGAAGCAAAATAGTAACAGGATCCCTGAGGCTGCAGTGCAGAGAGTGCCCTCTAGGGGGAGGAAGGGCAGACACGGAGGCCCAGGGAGCGGGCTGCTGCAGCGGTCCACGTGAGCCTGGACGGAGCGTTTATTTATGTTGCTCCCTGAATCGATCTCAGGTTTCCTGAATAATATGAATGTCTTGCTCTGTTGAGGCTTCTGTGGAGGCTTCATTACCTAGTCATGATGCATTACATCATTAGCTATTGGTAATTGTTCAACTGACAGCTCCTCTCCCCTCCCTGAGGTGGAGGCAAGGAGGAGGAGGAAGACGGAAGATAAAAGATCAAGGAGGAGGGTAGCAAGGAAAGCTCCAGTCCTCTCTCCTGCCAGACAGTCCTTCCTGTGTGTTCAGAGCCCACGCTGGGGTTACGAGGGTCTTTCCAAAATCATTGACATCACATACCAAAAGACACTTTTATTGTTCTCATCACATAAGAAATACCAACTTTTTTAGGAACTTAGTGTTAGGAAAAGAATAAAAATATATATATTTCTTCTTATAATCACAATATCGGCATATCATTATTCAATTTATAGACTCCTCCTGAGGTATCCAAAGTATACACACTTCACGTCTTTTTCCATTACAGCATGTTTCCTTCACATTTTTTAAATTAATGGTGGAAAGTTTTTAACATGCACATAAGCACAGAGAATAGTATTATAAAACCCAAGTATCCAGACCCAGTAATTACTAACCTATAGCAAGTATTTTTCACCTCGGAGCTCTTTTTCTTGTTTCAGAGTTGTGGGTTTCGTTTTGCGCTTTTGTGTGTTTATTTTTGGCTTCCCAGATGGTGCTAGTGGTAAAGAACACCCCTGCCAATGCAGGAGATGCAAGAGACCTGGGTTCAATCCCTGGGTTGTCAAGACACCCTGGAAGAGGGCACAACAACCCACTCCAGTATTCTCACCTGGAGAATCCCTTGGACAGATGAGCCTGCTGGGCTACAGTTTGTAGTGTGGCAAGGAGTCCGACACGACTGAAGCGACTTGGTGTGCATGCGTGCACACACGCACATATTTATTTGGATATATTGGGTCTTAGTTGCAGGTTGAAGGCTCAGTAATTGTGGCCCACTGGCTTAGTTGCCCCATGACATATGGGCCCTTAGTTCCCTGACAAGGGATTGAACCCAGGATTCCTTAGTTGGAAGGAGGTACTTAACCACTGAACCACCTCAGAAGTCTTATAGAACTTTTAAGGCTAATCAAAGGCATTATAACAATTTTCCTTAAAATGCTTCATGAGAAGATAAATATATATTTGAACATGATTATTGTATCATGTTACATCTAGCAATATTTGTAATTCTGTCCCAGAAAGGAGGTTTTCAAATGGCCTTCTCAATTTGACCATCCCCCACAACTCTAACATTCTCTATGGCAAACAAACTGACAGTTCTAGTTGCTGACCTTATATGGAGTTGTGATGACCATCTTCATAGCTAAGCCACTGACCCTCTCATTCCAGCAGCTTCTAAGCCTGCCTTCTGCCTGAAGCCTAAATCAACAGGTCCCTGCAAGGGCAAGAAGATCAGGTACTTCTACGATGCCAAGACCGGGCAATGCCAACGCTTTTTCTACGGTGGCTGCAAAGGGAACTTGAATAACTTCCACACCATAGCGCTGTGCATGCAGGCCTGCGATCATGTGGCGTGGTCCCGGAGGTAAGACAGAGCGCAGGGCAGGGTGGGAGGGGAAGGGCTGGGAAAAGGGGCGGAGCTCAGGGGGCCACACGCCATTCACCCTGCACAGGGTCTTCGTCCTCGCTGATGCCAGGAGAGGCTGCAGTGTCCTGTGAAAGCACACACTGAGCGAGTTCTCCAGGGAGAGAATGGCAGAAGGTCAACCCCGGAGGCCTCTCTGTGATCATCTCAGCCTGATCACATGCTCCTCTTTCTCAGTTGGGAACACTGACTCAGCCACCCTCCAGGGCAGGTCTGCAGGACTCCTGAGCGCCTCCCCCTATCCAGGCTTGGAAAATTCACTGCCTTTTTGCTGGTTTCATATTTCTTTTGAAAATCTAGGATCTGTCAAGATGAACAGCATCTAGGTTTGGGGCTACAGTGAAGTCACTCAGGAAGTTCTTTTTTTTTTTTTCCTTGCAGAAGACATGGGAAGAGTCGTGCTCCAAAACTCTGAAGTCCGAGGCGGACCCATGGAAGTCTGGGCTGCTCCCGAAACTCTTCAGTCTCCTTGCATTTCTTCTCTTCCCTACTTTCCTCAGCAGAGCCTGCCTGTTTCCTTTCCTCCATGATGCTGAGAGACTTCCCTGGTGGCTCAGATGGTAAAAGCGTCTGACTACAATGTGGGAGACCCGGGTTCAATCCCTGGGTCAGGAAGATCTCCTGGAGAAGGAAATGGCAACCCACTCCAGTGTTCTTGTCTGGAAAATCCCATGGACAGAGGAGCCTGGTAGGCTACAGTCCATGGGGTCCCAAAGAGTAGGACACTACTGAGCAACTTCATTTCACTTTATGATGCTGGGAAAGATTGAGAGCAGGAGGAGAAGGGGACAGCAGAGGATGAGATGGTTGGGTGGCATCACCAACTCAATGGACATGAGTCTGAGCAAACTCTGAGACAAAGAAAAAGACAGGGAAGTCTGGCATGCTGCAGCCCATTGGCTCACAAAGAGTTGGACACGACTTAGTGACTGAACGACGGGGGTCTGTACACCTTAGTTCTGTCTTATCCAGTTGGCTGTAAGCACTATGACAGCATGTCTTCCCTTTATCCTAGGCACTTAGCACAGTTCCTGGCATGAAGGGAGCAGTTCATAATTATGTGAGGAAGGAAAGAGTGCAGGAGGAGCACATTCCTCTCGACCAGAGTAACTAGAGAGCCTGAGTTTGACACCAGGATTGTTGTCTCAACCCGCATACTCATGGCATCCTCACCATGCCATCACTGCTCTCCTTGTGTGAGGCCTTGGTGGAATTTCTGGCATCCATTTCTCAGCATCAGTAAGGAGAGAAGTCTTTGCAATAAAAAAGCCCTCCTTTCCCATAAAGATGTTGCACTTTTCCTTTCTGTATTTTCAAACACTGTGGCTTATATTTCAATAAAAGCATATTCAAAGCTAAACTGAGGGCAGTGGGGTCTGTTGTTTTCAGCTACAGATGTTTACCAATAGGGTCCGTGGAAATGGTGGTTCTTCTCTCTGTTCTGCAGAGCATTGGATGCCTCCCCTTTCCCAGTCCACAGACTGTGCCCTACCGGGTAGAGGAAGCAAACCCATGGTAGCATCATTGACCTCTTAATAGCCACTCCAAGTTACACAAAAATTCCTGGGAGACAGACACATCAGCATGAAAGCTTTCATTCCTTACTTCTAAGTCTAGTTCAAATTTGGGGGCAGGCTGTCCTCCTGGACTCTCAGAAGGGGAAAGTGCATAAGATTCAGTTGTTCATCTTTCTAAGGAATCTGATTCCCTGAAGTCACATGTGGGGAAGCGGTGTCTTACTTCAGTTAAAGAGGGGCAGCTAGCATTTAGTGTGCCAGGCTCTGTGTTAGCATTTTGCCTGCATTATTCTATTAACCATCCTAAGAATCCTTCAAGGGAGGAAATGGAGGCATGGAGATGGCACTTAGCTGCTGTATTAACTTTCTAACTTGGCAGCTTCCCTCTCTCTCACGTAGAGGGACTCTGATGAAGTTTTCCTGCTCTTCCTCTGGGAATATGTAGGAGGGAGGCACTTTGGGAAAACAGAGCATCTACTTAATGACAGATGAGGAAAATGAGGCATGGGGACCACAGAAAGTATCAGTTCAGTTCAGTTCACTCACTCAATCGTGTCCGACTCTTTGCGACCCCGTGAACTGCAGCACACCAGGCCTCCCTGTCCATCATCAACTCCCGGATGTCCACCCAAACCCATGTCCATCGAGTCGATGATGCCATCCAACCATCTCATCCTCTGTCATCCCCTTCTCCTCCTGCCCTCAATCTTTCCCAGCATCAGGGTCTTTTCAAATGAGTCAGCTCTTCACATCAGGTGGCCAAAGTATTGGAGTTTCAGCTTCAACATCAGTCCTTCCAGTGAACACCCAGGACTGATCTCCTTTAGGATGGACTGGTTGGATCTCTTTGTAGTCCAAGTGGCTCTCAAGAGTCTTCTCAAACACTGCAGTTCAAAAGCATGAATTCTTCAGCGCTCGGCTTTCTTTATAGTCCAATGCTCACATCCATACATGACCACAGGCAAAACCATAGCCTTGACTAGATGGACCTTTGTTGGCAAAGTAATGTCTCTGCTTTTTAATATGCTGTCTAGGTTGGTCATAACTTTCCTTCCAAGGAGTAAGCGTCTTTCAATTTCATGGCTGCACTCACCATCTGCCGTGATTTTGGAGCCCAGAAAAATAAAGTCTGACACTGTTTCCACTGTTTCCCCATCTATTTGCCATGAAGTGATGGGGCCGGATGCCATGATCTTCGTTTTCTGAATGTTGAGCTTTAAGCCAACTTTTTCACTCTCCTCTTTCACTTTCATCAAGAGGCTCTTTACTTCTTCTTCACTTTCTGCCATAAGGGTGGTGTCATCTGCGTATCTGAGGTTATTGATATTTCTCCCGGCAATCTTGATCAGCTTGTGTTTCTTCCAGTCCAGCATTTCTCATGATGTACTCTGCATATAAGTTAAATAAGCAGGGTGACAATATACAGCCTTGACGGACTCCTTTTCCTATTTGGAACCAGTCTGTTGCTCCATGTCCAGTTCTAACTGTTGCTTCCTGACCTGCATACAGATTTCTCAAGAGGCAGGTCAGGTGGTCTGGTATTCCCATCTCTTTCAGAATTTTCGACAGTTTCTTGTGATCCACACANCCTATTTGGAACCAGTCTGTTGTTCCATGTCCAGTTCTAACTGTTGCTTCCTGACCTGCATACAGATTTCTCAAGAGGCAGGTCAGGTGGTCTGGTATTCCCATCTCTTTCAGAATTTTCCACAGTTTCTTGTGATCCACACAGTCAAAGGCTTTGGCATAGTCAATAAAGCAGAAGTAGATGTTTTTCTGGAACTCTCTTGCTTTTTCTATGATCCAGCAGATGTTGGCAATTTGATCTCTGGTTCCTCTGCCTTTTCTAAAACCAGCTTGAACATCAGGAAGTTCACAGTTCATGTATTGCTGAAGCCTGGCTTGGAGAATTTTAAGCATTACTTTACTAGCGTGTGAGATGAGTGCAATGGTGTGGTAGTTTGAGCATTCTTTGGCATTTCCTTTCTTTGGGATTGGAATGAAAACTGACCTTTAGCAGTCCTGTGGCCACTGCTGAGTTTTCCAAATTTGCTGGCAGATTGAGTGCAGCACTTTCACAGCATCATCTTTCAGGATTTGAAATAGCTCAACTGGACCCAAATCCTCAAAATTTCCATGAGGCTGTGGGGAATTTATAAAATTCAAATTAAATTGGAAGAATTTAAGGAGAAGAGCACTGTCTAGCCGCCAACAGGCACTGAAAGAAGAAATCAAAGGTAGGCACGGATTGCAGATTTTTAAGTCTGTCCCCAAACAATGACCATACCCTGGCTGTTTAGATGTTGTTGGTAAAACACTGGATGAATCTTACTAACAGGGGCTTCCCTTGTGGCTCAGCTGGTAAAGAATCCGCCTGCAATGCGGGAGACCTGGGTTAGATCCCTGGCTTGCGAAGATCCCATGCAGAAAGGAAAGACTACCCATTAAAGAAAGAAATAGGCGTTGATAGTGTGGCAATGAAACAGAAAACAAAAGCATGCACTCGCTCATCACGCACACACATAACCTGAACCAACAAGCTCAACGCATCAGAGAAGAAAATGCAAAGGTCAGAGAGCGGGAGTAATTGGAGCATTCTTTTGCATTGCCTTTCTTTGGAATTGGAATGAAAACTGACCTTTTCCAGTCCTGTGGCCACTGCTGAGTTTTCCAAATTTGCTGGCATATTGAGTGCAGCACTTTCACAGCATCATCTTTCAGGATTTGAAACAGCTCAACTGGAATTCCATCACCTCCACTAGCTTTGTTCGTAGTGATGCTTTCTAAGGCCCACTTGACTTCACATTCCAAGATGTCTGGCTCTAGATTAGTGATCACATCATCATGATTATCTGGGTCGTGAAGATCTTTTTTGTACAGTTCTTCCGTGTATTCTTATACATGTACTCTTATCTGTGCTTTGGGGTGTAAGCCTTTTGTGTCTGTGTGGTGAGGACAGCATGGAAAAGCAGAGGACACGCATCTCTGCCAGCTCTACCTCAAGGACACCAAACAGGAGGGAATATGTCACCATGGAAGTTGGCAAATTCTACAGCTGGATCTTGCCCTGGACAAGGTGAAGGACTCACAATGATGAGGGAATATTCTCTCCGTAACTGAAAACCACCACCTGATTCGGCCAAGAAGTCATTCAATCGTGAACAAAGCAGTGAAGTTCCAGCACGCAGCCTGCTCAGCTCACTTTTGTTTTCTGCACTGACTTAAGGAATACCAATGAACATTCACGTTAAAAACACCACCGTTTCCACCCTAGAGGCCTCTGGAAAGGGCCAAAGGCCATCCTTGGTCAAATTCACTACCCTCCTTGGAAGCTGGCCTTCTGGAAGGTCCTACATGTCTGCCAGGGACTTAGCCAGGCCCAAAAAACTCTGGCAGAAGAGCCAGGCTGCCACTGGCCCAGGATGAGAGCTGAAAGGCTGTCTACCTGGGACTTGTCCCCATGCCCAGCTCTGAGCTTTGCATCTTCCGGCCACATGACTGCAGCCTAGGTGTGAGTGTGCAGGCTGGACAGAAGAATCATGTTTACTGAAGAGATGGGGAAGGGGGATGGGGGTAAAGGTGGGTTCAGCATGGAACAGGGGTGTGTGGGGATGGAGGGGGGGCTTAGGTAGCCAGGAAGCCCCCATCCACCGGCACAGTGGAGCCTGTGGTCATGCTGCTGCGGTCACTGAGCAGGAAGAGGATGGTGTCCACCACGTTCTCCACCTCTGCGGGCAAGGTGCCGTTCAGGACGTGCATGAAAGGAGCTGCCCTTCGTCCTTCCCTCCCACCCCTCACCTGAGCAGGCCACTGGCATGACTCCCAGCCGGGCTCCCGCCCAACTCACCCGCAAACCTGCCGAGGGGGATGCGGTCCAGCATGGCCTTGGCCTTCTGAGGGTCACTCCAGGCGGCCCGGCCCATGGGTGTCATCACCACCGTGGGGTTGACTGCATTCACACGGATCTGCACTGGCACAGGCAGGGGGTCAGCTCGGGGGGGCTGAGGTTCTCTGAGCACATGGACTGGGTGAGGGGAGGCATCCCACTGGGGCTCACCTTGTGTGGCCCGAGCTCCATAGCCATCACTTTGGTCAGTATGTCCAAGGCACCCTTAGTGGAGCCTGTGAGGAGGGACAGCATGTGTGGAGCCTGAGCTGCCTGCTCAGATGGGGTCTGGTGGGGGGTGGGGTTGGGGGCAGGGCACAGCCGGGCCTTACTCACAGTAGACACTGTGGCTAGTCAGTCCCCGTTGGGAGGCCTGGCTAGAAACATTCACGATGACCCTTGGGGCTCCCCGAGCTATCAGGCCTCGGGCCACAATCTGAAATCGCAGAAGGATGAGCAGGGCTGGCATCACCCAGCAGTCCCCACTCCCGCCCCGAAGCCAGCGCACCTGGGACACCTGGATGACCGCCCGAAGGTTCACATTGAAAGACCTGGAGGCAGATGGACAGACCCTGGTCAGGGACTGAGGCCGCTGCAGCAGGAGACAGCCCTTCCCCAGGGGCGTTCCTCCACCCCACCCTGGCTTACAGGTCATATGCCTCCTTGGTGACCTCCAGGAAGGGCTGTAGAAACGCCACAGCTGCATTGTTCACCAGCAGGTCCACAGGGCCAACACCTCCCAGCGCCTGCTCCGTGGCCTCCCAGTCCGCTAGGTCCACGCACACGGTCTCTACCCCGGGGCACTGTGTACATTAGGTGGTAACTGGGGCACGTCTACCAGAGGCTCCATATCCTGGAGAGGGGACAGCTGGGCCTCTCCCATTCAAGGGAGACCTTTCAGTCTCTCAGGGGTAGGGGGTTAGGGGGTCTCAGGGGAACCAGTCGCCTTCGTGGGGCTCCCAGGGTGCTGTCGGGAGAGAGGTAACTTGGCCTTTGGGCAACTCAACTCGGGGCTTCAGCATCAGGGATCTAGCCCCGCCTCCAGCCAGTCTACTTCCTCCCAGCGCCGGAGCGCCTCTGGCCCAGCAAAGCAGCCATTTCTGCCTCCTCCTGAGTCCAAGGGGAATCGTTGTTCTTTCGCGCGTCGGGCGATAACTCAACTCGGGGCTTCAGCATCAGGGATCTAGCCCCGCCTCCAGCCAGTCTACTTCCTCCCAGCGCCGGAGCGCCTCTGGCCCAGCAAAGCAGCCATTTCTGCCTCCTCCTGAGTCCAAGGGGAATCGTCGTTCTTTCGCGCGTCGGGCGAGGGGCGGGGGTGCTAAGGATCTTTGCTGAGCCCCAGCGCCCAGCTCCCGTGTGTCCCTGCTGGGCCGCCCTCAGCTCCCGGCTACTGCCCCCTGGGCTGGGACAGGTTGGAGCCTACCTCGCCGCGTGTAGCGCCTTGAGAGTGCCGCGCCCGATGCCTGAGAGGAGCGCGGATGAGTGAGGGTACCCATCCCCGGCCACCTTTGCCTGCCCCCGGCCACCTTCCCAGGCCAACCTTTGCCCGCCCCCGTGACGAGCGCGATGTTCCGGCGGCCACACTGCGAATCTTGAGCGGCGCTCCTGGGTTCAGACGGGCGCGGGGAGGGGCGCGGCGGGCCAATATTCAAATAGTGATCTCTCCGCGGGGGCGATTGGCCGAAAGGAGTGGGCGCGGCCGAGGTGAGGCACACAGGGTCCTCGCCTGACCCTGGGGCAGAGATTATCAAGTTGCCTTCTCAGCGGCCCTTCAACCCGAGGGGAAATAAGGTTAGCGTGCCCCGCCTACATTTTTCCCTTCCCAAGTAGGTTATCCTGAAAGATGATGCTGTGAAAGTGCTGCACTCAATATGCCAGCAAATTTTGGCTTAGGTAGCCAGGAAGCCCCCATCCACCGGCACAGTGGAGCCTGTGGTCATGCTGCTGCGGTCACTGAGCAGGAAGAGGATGGTGTCCACCACGTTCTCCACCTCCGCAAACCTGCCGAGGGGGATGCGGTCCAGCATGGCCTTGGCCTTCTGAGGGTCCCTCCAGGCGGCCCGGCCCATGGGTGTCATCACCACCGTGGGGTTGACTGCATTCACATGGATCTGCACTGGCACAGGCAGGGGTCAGCTCGGGGGGGGGGGGCTGAGGTTCTCTGAGCACATGGACTGGGTGAGGGGAGGTGTCCCACTGGGGCTCACTTTGTGTGGCCCGAGCTCCATAGCCATCACTTTGGTCAGTATGTCCAAGGCACCCTTAGTGGAGCCTGGGACACCTGGATGACCGCCCGAAGGTTCACATTGAAAGACAGGTCATATGCCTCCTTGGTGACCTCCAGGAAGGGCTGTAGAAACGCCACAGCTGCATTGTTCACCAGCAGGTCCACAGGGCCAACACCTCCCAGTGCCTGCTCCGTGGCCTCCCAGTCCGCTAGGTCCACGCACACGGTCTCTACCCCGGGGCACTCGCCGCGTGTAGCGCCTTGAGAGTGCCGCGCCCGATGCCTGAGAGGAGCGCGGATGAATGAGCGGAAAGCCCATTCTTAACCCAAGAAAGAAATGTCTTCTTGTTCTGGTCATCTGATTTTTCTCTTAGACCTTCATTTCTGAGTAAAGTCACAAAACAACAATGATCAAGTTCACAATAAATTTGTGCTACTGAACTTCGGCTGGATTTTCACTTTGGTTGCTAGTTCTTGCCTGTTTTCTTGACCTTTTTTGATCTTTTCCTATGGTAGATTCCCAAACTTTAAACAGGTTCTTAACTACTTGGGTGAGATTAAGGTTATTTGATATGGCTCCCTGACCTTCCCTGGTTTTATTCTAAGTAGGTTTTTATTGCCAAACCCTCTCACTACCAATATATAATCTAACATCCCGTCTTTGTTTTTTAAGAGACACTTTTTCAAGGCAGTTGCCTCTTGTTCCTATCCTTTCCACACTCTTCTGGAACCTCCTCTCTCTGCAATGTTAATCTCTCTTTCTTTGCCACACAGAAGATCAGCTTCCCCTAGAATCCTCCACAATCTTCCTTGAAATTGCATATCTCTTAAAAATGCCTTTTTACTTCTCTCTCATACTCTTTACTGCCAATACATTTTAAAATGTAGGCTATACATGCAATTTGCATTCCTTACTGCTTCTTTATACCCCTTGAAAATTGGCTTCTTATTCTCCCAACTGTACTGAAATTATTTCCCTAAGTTCCAATGTTGTGATAATAGTTTCATATAATAACTTCCAATTTTTGCCCTATTTATTAGTAGTCCTCCTCCAAGGTATATGACTCTCTAAGGCATATGTTCTTGCTGCTGCTGCTGCTAAGTCGCTTCAGTCGTTTCTGTCTCTGTGCAACCCCATAGACGGCAGCCCACTAGGCTCCTCCATCCATGGGATTTTCCAGGCAAGAGTACTGGAGTGGGTTGCCATTGCCTTCTCCGGCATATGTTCTTAAGGCATGTTAATTACCACATCCTTTTTAAAATTCTTTTCTCTTTATACGGAGGACTATTATGGACCTCCTGCTACCTTTAGGTGCCCTTCTATATTAACTTCTGCTGTAACTTTTGCATAGTGAATTGAAAGCATTTATCTATATAAAGATCTGTAGTTGAATGTTTATGGGGATTTTTAAACAAAAGTCAAGACCCAGATTCAACTCAAGTATCCTTTAATAGATGAATGGGTAAACAAATTGTAGTACATTCATAAAATGGAAAACTACTCAGGAAAAAAAATTAACAAACTACTGATACACACAAAGTGGATGAGTCTCAAAAGTATTATGCTGAGTGAAAGAAGCCAGACACTGAAGACTGCATACTGTACAGTTCAATATATATGACATTTAAGAAAAAGCAAAACTGTAGTGACAGAAAACAGATTCGTGATTGCCAGGGTCTGAGGTGGGGGAAGGATACCGAGTACCAAAGGCTAAAAGGAAACACTATGGAGTGATGGAAATGTTCTGTTTAACTGTTGTGATAATGGTGGTTACATGACTGGATACATTTGTCATTGACATTTTAGAATCTTATTGTATATAAATTATACCTCAATAAAGCTCACAGAAAGTTTAAAACATAAAAATCTAATACTGG
>SJYT01022710.1:42241-91076 GCA_006410635.1 Cephalophus harveyi
CTTATATGCAGAGTACATCATGAGAAACGCTGGACTGGAAGAAACACAAGCTGGAATCAAGATTGCCGGGAGAAATATCAATAACCTCAGATATGCAGATGACACCACCCTTATGGCAGAAAGTGAAGAGGAGCTAAAAGGCCTCTTGATGAAAGTGAAAGAGGAGAGTGAAAAAGTTGGCTTAAAGCTCAACATTCAGAAAACGAAGATCATGGCATCTGGTCCCATCACTTCATGGGAAATAGATGGGGAAACAGTGGAAACAGTGCCAGACTTTATTTTTTTGGGCTCCAAAATCACTGCTGATGGTGACTGCAGCCATGAAATTAGAAGACGCTTACTCCTTGGAAGAAAAGTTATGTCCAACCTAGATAGCATTTTCAAAAGCAGAGACATTGCTTTGCTGACTAAGGTCCGTCTAGTCAAGGCTATGGTTTCTCCTGTGGTCATGTATGGATGTGAGAGTTGCACTGTGAAGAAGGCTGATCGCCGAAGAATTGATTTTACCATTTAGGGGGAAATTATCTTTTAACAGTGATTAATTTGACAAACATGACTTTTGTTCTTCTGGAACTTCCATCCTTGTGGGCCAAAAAGATAACAAATGAAGCAAATAAATAGCATATGTATTGCAAAATATGTATTGATAAGTGCCATGGAAGACAATACAGCAAGGAAATGGTATAGGGTGTGGGGTGGGTGGTAGGAGATAGGGTTTCAATTAAATAGGATGATCAAAGGAAAGTCTTACTGAAAAAATTTTCTACAACTAACTTTGGAATATATCAAGGGTACTCAAAGTTATATACCTGTGTAGGCCACATTTATAATTCTATAAATTTCCTTAGTCACGTTGTATGTATGTTCATGGGAGGAGAATTTGTTATTCCACTTTTCTTTTTCCCTTCCTTTTGCTCTCTCAGGGAATTCAACAATATCCCCCTACTTTCTAATCAATATCTTATCTTCATCTAATGGGAACTGTGGTTTACATCTGCTGAATCTCTTAGTAAATGTGGCAAAGTCAGTTCAGAGAAATATTTTTGAGAATGAACTTATGGTTGCTGGGGGGAAGGATGGGGTGAAGGGAGAGTTAGGGAGTTTGGTTCGATATGTACACTCTGCTATATTTGAAATAGATAAACAACAAGGACCTACTGTATAGCACAAGGAACTCTGCACAATATTATGTGGCAGCCTGGAGGGGAAAGGAGTTTGGGGGAGAATGGATACAGGTTTATCAACAACTGAGTCCCTCTGCTATGCACTTGAAACTATCACAGCATTGTTAATTGGCTATATTCCAAAATACAAAAAAGTTAAAACTAAATAAATAAAAGAAGGGGAAAAGAAATGTAATTCAGGGAGGAAAAAAAGTCATAGCCCAGGAGAACTGGAAAATTCTCAACAAGTGGTCACAGAAAAAAGATCACTCACTAAATTAAAAAAAAAATGACAAATTAAAAAAGAAAGAGACAGCTTTCTGAAACAGACCTCGGAGTTAGGAAATTCTCGGTTTCTACCAAAAATTTTCCTAACGGTTGGGATCTCTTCCAGAATAAACCAGTCAGTGGGAAAGTGTATGTTGAAGATTTTCCTCATGTGATTGGTATCAGTGCTGTAAGATGCACAGAAAGAGGAAAGTAATATGGAAATAAATATTTAACCTAAATGTGACAGCAATTCAAGTTAGTTGAAAACAGAAGCATTTTACTATCATTTCCATACTTAGGAAGATGCAAGCAGCTGTTCTTTCTATGCCCGTAGTTTGGAGATAAAAAGAAAAGTGTCCCTTTCCCCAGTAGCTTCTAACTCTGACCTTAATTGAGAACTACTGCTCCAAGTACTGCTTTTAAATAACTTTCTCAAAATTCAATTCTCAAGCCCTGATTTTAGAGCTTTAACCTAAGGAAGTTGCTTTTTGCCATTGCTGAACTTACCATCTGGATATTAGACACAGAATAAATTAAAATGTTATCAATCCTATTTTCAATGTGTTCACAGGGAAATGATGAAAAGTAGTTTGCAGGAGGTATTTACTAAATAGTGTTTCATCCATGTATTCCCCAGAGCCTGGACCCTCACTACTGGAACAATCCAGCACACATTAGGATTGATGGGTGTATATGCTAGGGGTATGGCCTTGTTTTCACAATATATTTGTGACCCTGTTACTGCTTCTTTTACCCTCCACCATGTAGTTATTTTTGCCATATGCTACTGCTTTTGTTTTTTTCTCTCATCCCTCCTACCTCTGCTAGTGTCAGATCATTTGAATTATAGGTGTTCCCAGATAATCAAACCCAGGAAGGGCATCATATTTTGGTTATGTTGTTTGCCTTTTCATATATGTTCATTTTGTCTCCCCAGCTCCTTCAAGTTATGGAGTACTAAGTATTAATGTTTACAAACAAATGCCTCCTCTTTCATGCACATTAGTCGTTTATTTTGTACAGTCAAACCTTTCTCATTGCTGCTGTTGGAAAGGTCATAAAAACAGCATGATGAAATTTATAGGTTCACAAGTAGAAAAAGCAGAAGAGATAACTTAGAGGGAAAGACAGCCCTAAGGTTTTGAAAAATCCTATCAAAATACAAGTGTGTAATCTGGTAAGGGTAATCCATTAAATCATGACTCACCATCAACATCTTTGCTAGATAAATTGACCAAGAGAGTTAACTGGAGCTCCTAAATGAGAATAAGTTAAAAGATGGAGCAAGTTTTAACTTGGGTAGGGAAGATGCTATGGAACATGAAATATGTTAAGGGAGTGGGAAAGAAGAGGCAGGCCCATGGTAGGAGGCTTGGACATGCATTTATTCAAGAGGTATTTATGAGCTCTGGGACTACTTGTGGGGGAGAAGTAGAATGATAGGAGGAGAAGTGAATAAAGAGGGAGTAAAAGTAAACCTCCTTCACAATTTTGTCAAAGGCTACCTAGCCTTTTGGACATCCAAAGGTTATTTTTCCTGCAAATATCTTATCTTTTCTTTGTTACTTTGTTTTAAACCACACTGGAAATTCCCTTATCTGCTAGTTCCTTATCTGTTCTTGATTCCTTTGCTTGTTCATCAACAGTAGGGCAGAGGACAACCTCAGATTCCTGACTTCCTGGAAACTTTTCTTCTCTACTGTCTCAGAAGATATTTGCTTTACCCTCTAAGCTGCCTTGGCTGGGCTCTGGGGATTATATAAAGAGATATTTTGGAGCAAAAAATGAAGGTGCTCTCACGTTTTGGTATAGTGTACATACTGGGTTGATGAGGGGGTTAACTTCCTGCCAAGGTCATCAGGAAGAAAACTATCCCTAGAGACATGCTAACATTAACCTGGGAACTAAAGATTATAGACACAGAGGGACCTTTGAGCTATAAGGCTTTCACATTCTCACTGAACTAAATTAGGAGGAAACAAAAAGAAGAAAAGCACAAGGCCACTTGAAGGGTAAGCTGAAATTATACATTCTTTGCAAAGAATGCATCTTTGTTCCTTCAGAACTAGTTCAAACCCTCAAATACCTTGTCTGACAGTAATAAATGATGTTTTGAAGGCTGCATAGTATCAGAAAGGTCACACAGGCTTTGATGCTAAAGGACTTGTGTTAGAAACCTTGCTGGAGCGCTTAAAAGCTCTGTGGCCTTGATTAAAGATACATCAGTGTTATTGCCTCAGTTCTCCAACCTCTAAAATAGAGATTCCAGTGTCTATCTCCCAAAGTTTTTAGAATTAGAAATAACACAGAAGAAGCACTAGCACGGTGCTCTCATAAACTAGATGCCCAAACAGTAGTTGGCAATATTAATACAATATTCATGATGTGGAGATAATTCAGATTCCTTCCTCTGCCTGAGAGATGGGCTAGAGAAGTTGGAACTAAGGAATAGGGTACACTGGTTCCTCTGCAGTGGTTAGATAATTATCCGAGAAGTCAGATCCTCCATTGTGCCAGACAAATAGCAAAACAAAAGTTTCAGATAGACGTGAAGAACACACAGGATAAACAGTTATATTACAAACAATCCTAAATACTGGCATTTATGGAAAAAATTAACTGTTGGGCAATCACTTTTAATTAGTAACATTCTTTTCCATGAAGACCATAAGAATGCTAAAAAAATTAAAATTGGTTGTTCTCTTACATTGATTAATTCTATCTCTTGTTTACATTCATGAGAAGAAATTATTTACTTCAATGTCAATATGGCTTAACCTGGGTAGAATTATCTCAAGCTCTGAATTAACAGATTTGTGATACAGTGAGGTAAAGCCCTGCTTGTTATTTCCTTTATTCCAAGTTTCTCCTTTGATGGCATACTGTCTAAATTGAGGCAATGCCTATTTAGGCTTTTATTATCAGCAGGTGGCCAATGGACACTTATTTTTTTTTTTTAAAGCTTTTCTTTGTTGTTATTTGTAGAAAATTTATATTATGCCAAATTTCCTGAGTTTACAGATGTTTGGTTCATGGTGAAAAAACAACCATTCTCTCATATGATTATCTTATCTGAAAGGTTTTTCACATATATGCAGATATCAGTCTTACAAAATTATTGGGAAGTTTAAAGGCTTAATGTTTCTTTTATGTTGGGGTTTAGAGCTAGACAGAATGATTTTTATTGTGGGAAAATCTACACATCACCATTAAAACTTACCACTGTAACCAGTGTACAGTTCTATAATACATTCTCATTGCTACCACCACCACCATTCATTTCTAGACTTGCTCATCTTCTCAATCTGAAACTGAATTAAACACTAACTCCTTATTTTCCCTAACCCCGATCCCTGACAACCACCCTACTACACTCTGTCTCTATGAATTTGACTGCTCTAGGTATCTTGCATGCGTGCTAAGTTGCTTCAGTCTTGTCTGACCCTTTGTAACCTGCCAGACTCCTCTGTCCATGAGATTCCCAGGCAAGAATACTGGAATAGGTTGCCATGCCCTCTTGCAGGGGATCTTCCCGACTCAAAGATCGAACATATATCTCTTAGGTCTTCTGCATTGACAGGCAGGTTCTTTAATGCTAACGCCACCTGGGAAGCCCCTAGGTATCTTATATATGTGGAATTGTACAGTATTTGTCATTTTATGTCTGGCTTATTTAATTTAGCATAGTGTCTTCAAGATTCATTTGTGTTGTAGCATCTATCAGAATTTAATTATTTTTTATGGTTCAATAATATTGCATGCTGCTGCTACTGCTAAGTCACTTCAGTCGTGTCCGACTCCGTGCGACCCCATAGACAGCAGCCCACCAGGCTCCCCCGTCCCTGGGATTCTCCAGGCAAGAACACTGGAGTGGGTTGCCATTTCCTTCTCCAATGCATGAAAGTGAAAACTGAAAGTGAAGTGGCTCAGTTGTGTCCGACTCTTAGTGACCCCATGGACTGCAGCCTACCAGGCTCCTCTGTCCATGGGATTTTCTAGGCAAGAGTACTGGAGTGGGGTGCCATTGCCTTCTCTGAATATTGCATGTTACACATATATATATATCCACACACACCTCTTTTTGTTTATCATTCATCTATTGATGGAAACTTGAGTAGTTTCACTTTTTGGTTGTTGTGAATAATGCTACTATAAAAATGTGTGTACAAATGTCTGTTTAAGTCTCTGGTTTCAATGTTTGGGGGGTATAAACCTAGGATTGCTGATTCATGTAGTAATTTTTGTTTAACAGAAACCATTGTATTCTCTACAGTTGTTACAATATTTTAAGCATTAACTAGATAACTTGTCTATCCTAACATTCTTATCTAGCTAGTAAATAAAGTGAAAGTTAGTCGTTCAGTTGTCTCTGACTCTTTGCCACCCCATGGACTGTAGCCTCTCAGGCTCCTCTGTCCATGAAATTCTCCAGGCAACAATACGGGTAGTGGGCTTCCCTGGTAGCTCAGATGGTAAAGAATCAGCCTGCATTGCAGGAGACTTAGGTTAAATCCCGTGGTCGGGAAGACCCCTGGAGAAGGGAATGGTGGGCTACAGTCCGTGGGATTGCAAGGAGTTGGACACGACTGAGTGACTAACGCTCTGCCCTGTTTTACATTTCAAGCAATGATGCGTGAGAGTTCCAGTTTCTCCACATCCTTGACAAGGTTTGCTTTCCTTTTTTTTTTCTTTTAAATTATAGCCATCCTAATGAATGTGAAGCAGTATCTCACTGTAGTTTAAACTTGAATTTCTCCAAATACAATCTAATCATGTGGAATATCTTTTCATGTGCTTATTGGCCATTTGTATATTTTCTTTGGAGAAATATCTATCAGTGTCCTTCAGCTATTTTGATATTGAGTTATTTGCCTTAAAAAAATTATTTGCTTGTTTTCTTTAATTTCTTATTTTGTATTGAAGTATAGCTGATTAACAATGTTGTGATAGTTTCAAGTGAATAGTGAAGGGGCTCAGTCATACATATACATGTATCCATTCTCCCCCGAAGCCCCCTTCCATCCAGACTGTCACATAATATTGACCAGAGTTTCATGTGCTATACAGTAAGTCCTTGTTGGTTATGCATTTGAAATATAACACTGTGTACATATCCATCCCAAATTCCCTAACTATCCCTTCCCCCCAGCAACCATAAATTTGTTCTCTAAGTCTGTGAGTGTCTTTCTGCTTTGTTACTTTGTAAAGTTTATTTGTATTACTTCTTTTTAGATTCCACATGTAAGGGATGTCATACCATATTTCTCCATTTCTGACTGACTTCACTTAGCACGATAATTTCTAGGTCCATCCGTGTTGCTACAAATGGCATTATTTCATTCTTTTCATTGGCTGAGTAATAGTCCATTGTATATATGTACCACATCTGCTTTATCCATCCATCTGTGGATGGACATTTAGAGTGTTTCCATGTGTTGGCTATTGTGAATAATTCTGCAGTGAACATTGAGGTGCATGCATCCTTTAGGAACTTATTTTTCTTCGGATATATGCTCAGGAGTGGGGTTGCCTATTTTTAGTTGCTATTTTTGCTAAACTTCAGTCAGCTCCAGCAATTGAGAAGAGTAAATTCTTTTCAACAAGAAAAAATAAAACTAATTGTAAAAATCAGGGACAAGCATGAAGAGAAACCATCTAAGGGAAGAGGTAGAAAGTAAAGAGAAAGAAAGGGAGAATAAATGGGAGATCTAGAAAGCTTCAGGGCGATGAAGAGACCACAGGAATTGCTGTTTTCTTTAATTAAGTGGAATAATAGTGTCAGCATGATAGAAGCACAAAGTGGTGAGTTCTGAAAGTAACTGTAGTGCCGAAAGGGATGAATAGATGAATTTATGAAGATCATTTAAAAACATAAGCATGCAGGGTTGACTGAAATCTGGCAACTATGAGATCCAGGAGAGAGACACCCAGGTGGCACTAGTGGTAAAGAACGTGCCTGCCAATGTGGGAGATCCGGTACCAATCGCTGGGTCAGGAAGATCCCCCAGAGGAGGAAATGGCTACCCACTCCAGTATTCTTGCCTGGAGAATCCCATGGACAGAGGAGCCTGGTGGGCTACAGTCCATAGGGTTGCAAAGAGACAGACACGACTGAAGTGACTGAGCACACCAGCACGTGCACAAGAGGGCGGGGCAACGACAGCACGCCTGACTCAGTCAATGGGAATGTGCACAACAAGACTGACGGCGAAACACTCAGGAAGGTGCAGGTGATAATATGAGGACTAGCATTCCTGTTAGAGTAGAATATGTTAGGAGATGTTGAATGAAATTGCATCCTGAACTTAAGATTGACATTTTCTCTAAAATATTATTTTAAGATTTAGTTATTATTTCAGTTTTCAATGTGTTTTTGCTACAAACAAGGTTCAAAAAAATGTCGATGGCAGTCAAACAAGTCTCGGTTTACACCTTATAGCTCATACCTTGAAGGCCATGGCATACAACTGCCACCTGGTGTTGGTATGTTCACATAGCAGGCTTATACATTTAATACATTAAAACAAAAAACTATGTGGGGGCAGGATTTACAAAACAAGTGATGAAGTGTTACAGGTCTAAATTAATAAGGTGTTACTGTTTTTTAAAAAAAGAAGACCGAAAGCAACTTTTGAGAATACTTCCTTATGGGATTCAGAGCGATGCAGAGATTGCTCCTATTTATTATTGGCAATGGGGATTTTTTTCAGGGATGTGGACAGTCTGTGAATTGTGAATGGATTCATTGTCTCAGTGGTCTGGTTTACACTTGAATATGCTGTAAATGTATATAGCTGAGAAAGTGATCAAATACAAGAAGGAATCTGTTTGAGAGATGTTTCGTAGGCTCCAAATTCCTCATTTTAAAGGTTACATAGTCCTTTCAACAAAATCAAGCCTTCTTTTTCTTTTGTTGTGTGGTTCAATCCCAGAATTCATTTTCCTCAAAGAAATCAGTTTGAAAAATCAAGTCCCATGATGCTTACAGATTAATAGACTTTCTGTTTAAAATAGGTATACTGGTAGTACAAATGTAAGTGATTTGTTCCAATCATCTAAAGTCAGGAAGCTTGGCAGGGACTGAACACCCAGTCTCCGGCTGTCTTCTCTTGGGAGTCCAGATGTGGAAAGCTTGTCTTTTTTGAGCTTCATTTTAATTAGCTGATCAGGAGAAGCAGTGATGAAGTAGCCCAAGGGAAACCTCCAAGCTACCCAACTGAACATTGTAAGACTAGCTCTATGGTCTAAGAAAAGCTTAAGTATTGCATAGTTTTACAGTGAAAAATAGCACTGGGGATGGTTGCAGTTAGGAAAGAAAGAGTCATAAACGCATTTATCACTGCTCTGGTCCAAGAAAGTTTGCTTAAAAAACTATAAATTTATAAAGAACATTACTTACTTAGAAAAAAAGTCTCCTTTGTTGAGTAACAGTGAAAGCCGTGACTTAGATTTTCTTGTCGTTCACTTTGTGAGCAATTAACTACCTTCCTTTTTGGTTCACAGCTGGGAGTTATAAGCAAGTTGAGAGTGGCAAGAGAAAAATTTGCTCCAGCATCAACAGGAAACTGTATTGGATATTTTCCTGAACCTTACCTCTGTCTCAAACAATTAGGTTGTATTAAATTTCAATTGATACTTTTTACATTTATCTGAATCTACATTAAGCTTCTGACATCTTTAGCATTAGCACTGAATAAAGTGAGTAAATAGGAAACAGAATAAAAAACCGGAGATTGATGTCTGCTTTATTTCCTCCATCTTCCTTTCCATCTCTTTTCCTTTGTGTCTCTAACTATCTGAGGTGATTTGCTGTTGTTTAGTTGCTAAGTTGTGTCCAACTCTAGTTTGAAAATGGTGCTCCCCAATAATCAGTAGTCTATTCAGGACTCAAATGGACACCTCGCTACCTGTAACTTTAGTACTTATTCACAGTAATGTCTGGATTTCCACTATTTTCCATTGTTATAGCCACCAGATAATGTAGGACTTTGTACAAAACTTGTAACAACTAAGCCATTTCACTATCTTCTGTTTCTGTCCCACCAGGCCCATCCCACACAGAGAAAGAGCAGTTAAGTCAGTTTTCTCAGACATCATTTTCACTTAGTCAAGTTCTTAGAATGTTTACAATTTACATAATAAAACAAATCCAAATTAATTGATATGACCTTCAAAACTACTCACCATATTGTTCTCACTTGCAATTTCCATATTGTATTCTCCTATTAGTTCCCAATATGGGCTCTGCCACAAACAAACTAAATATGTTATATTGGATAATCTTCTTGAATCTTCACAATATCCTTATGATATATACTTTTATCCTTAACCCCACTTGATAGATGAGGATGCTGAGGTTTATTGAGGATAAAAACTTTGTCCAAGGGTAATGCAGTTAGTTAGTGGCAAATGACTAGAGATCTCTTCAAGAAAATTAGAGATACCAAGGGAACATTTCATGCAAAGATGGGCTTGATAAAGGACAGAAATTGTATGGACCTGACAGAAACAGAAGATATTAAGAAGAGATGGCAAGAATACACAGAAGAATTATACAAAAAAGATCTTTACGACCAAGATAATCACAATGATAATATGATCACTCACCTAGAGCCAGACATCCTGGAATGTGAAGTCAAGTGGGCCTTAGAAAGCATCACTACGAACAAAGCTAGTGGAGGTGATGGCATTCCAGTTGAGCTGTTTCAAATCCTAAAAGATGATGCTGTGAAAGTGCTGCACTCAATATGCCAGCAAATTTGGAAAACTCAGCAGTGGCCACAGGACTGGAAAAGGTCAGTTTTCATTCCAATCCCAAAGAAAGGCATGCCAAAGAATGCTCAAACTACCGCACAATTGCACTCATCTCACATGCTAGTAAAGTAATGCTCAAAATTCTCCAAGCCAGGCTTCAGCAANAAGATGATGCTGTGAAAGTGCTGCACTCAATATGCCAGCAAATTTGGAAAACTCAGCAGTGGCCACAGGACTGGAAAAGGGCAGTTTTCATTCCAATCCCAAAGAAAGGCAATGCCAAAAATGCTCAAACTACTGTACAATTGCACTCATCTCACATGCTAGTAAAGTAATGCTCAAAATTCTCCAAGCCAGGCTTCAGCAATACGTGAACCGTGAACTCCCTGATGTTCCAGCTGGTTTTAGAAAAGGCAGAGGAACCAGCGACGAAATTGCCAACATCCACTGGATCATGGAAAAAGCAAGAGAGTTCCAGAAAAGCATCTATTTCTGCTTTATTGACTATGCCAAAGCCTTTGACTGTGTGGATCACAATAAACTGTGCAACATTCTGAAAGATATGGGAATACCAGACCACCTGACCTGCCTCTTGAGAAATCTGTGTGCAGGTCAGGAAGCAGCAGTTAAAACTGGACATGGAACAACAGACTGGTTCCAAATAGGAAAAGGAGTACATCAAGGCTGTATATTGTTACCCTGCTTATTTATTTAAGTCTCTTCAGCCGTGCCCAACTCTCTGCAACCCCATGGACTGTAACCCACCAGGCTCCTCAGTCCGGGGGATTCTCCAGGCAAGAATACTGGAGTGGGTTGCCATGCCCTCCTCCAGGGGATCTTCCCAACCCAGGGATCAAATGCACGTCTCTTACGTCTCCTGCATTGGCAGGCGAGTTCTTTACCACTACTGCCCCAGAGAACCCTCTCGTAAGCCACACGGCAGAGGACTGGTTGTGCTTCTACCACCTTCTGAGCTTTGCAACCAGAAGGCCTTGGCCCCTCCTCTTCCTTACCTGTTGGGAAGTGCTAATCAGCCTTTAAAAAGTTCCGTTGAAATGGCTAAATCCCCTCTAAGTCCTTTCCTAGCACCTTGGCAGGAAGTGATTGCTTCCTCTGCAGCCCCAAAGCACTTGGTAGCTTTCTTGTTCCATTCATCAAAATCTGCCTTTTATTAAAAGGACATTTATTTGTGAACATGTCTGTCTTTCCCTCTGAATCTGTAAACATCCTCTTGGTCCCCCACCTATAAGGCCCTGCATGCAAGAAGTGTTCAAAGAATGTTAATTGATGGAAAACAATTTCAGTAGAGGCCCAGATGAATCGGGTATGGAACAGCCTTGCAGTGGGATCGTGCATTTAAAAGATACAGAAGTATAGCTTTTGGCATTTGTGTTTGTGCTACCCTGGCGTGACCACAGCTACTCACAGAACATTCCATCTGCTTTCACGAATCTCCCTGCCTCGTTGCCTGAGTTAGGTGGGGCCATGGGAGTATTTAACCAATGGGATAGAACCACACGTGATTCTACCAAAGCAATGAAAAGCCCACGTGACCC
Source organism: Cephalophus harveyi (assembly GCA_006410635.1). Lineage (NCBI taxonomy): Eukaryota > Metazoa > Chordata > Mammalia > Artiodactyla > Bovidae > Cephalophus > Cephalophus harveyi. The sequence continues at coordinate 53,985 of SJYT01022710.1, forward strand.
TCCCAGGCTTTCCTATGCTGCCGTGGTGACTGACATGGCCAAAGGGTCCAGAAAGTGCAGCTACCAAATGTCAGTGCCTCCATTACCTGGATACCTGGGGGACCGTGCGCTACAGAGATTTGAAGGACAGGTTTCAGAAATGAGAACTAAATCTTTGTTGTGTCAAGCCACTGGGATTTTGAGCGAAATGCAAAACAAAGATGTCAGTACCTCCTGTCGAGGCTACCACAACCATGCAGTGTGAGTACAGAACCTAACACGGTGCTTGGCGTGCATCACTAGTCAATGCATGCCCAGTACTAGCTCTGCCTCCGCGTCTGCTCTCCCGTGTGGTGACCTTTAAACTTTCCATTGGTAGGTCCTGTTGTGTAGCAGAGTGGAAGCTGTAGTGGAGCCGAGAGCATAGGGTGTAGCGCCTGCTCCGAGTGTGACCCAGATGGGTGTCTTGGGAGCAGCGATCCCCAACCTTTTTGGTGCCAGGTACTGTTTCTGTGGATGACAGTTTTTCCACGGACGGAAGTGGGAGATGGTTTAAGGATAACTCATGTGCATTACATTTATTGTGCAGTTTATTTCTACTATTATTACTCCAGCTCCATCTCAGATCATCAGGCATTAGATCCTGGAAGTTGGGGACCCCTGGCTCTGAGGAAACTCTGAGAGGACCAGTGTGATGGCTCTGAGCCGCCAGCATGGATTCAGAAATGAGGAGCGCAGGGATGCCCAGAGTTTGGCAGCTTTGACTTCTGGCTTATTTGCCCTCTCTTATATCGTGGAAGGGAGAAGGCAATGGCACCCCACTCCAGTCCTCTTGCCTGGAAACTCCCATGGACGGAGGAGCCTGGTGGGCTGCAGTCCATGGGGTGGCTGAGTCAGACACGACTGAGCGACTTCACTTTCACTTTTCACTTTCATGCATTGGAGAAGGAAATGGGAACCCACTCCAGTGTTCTTGCCTGGAGAATCCCAGGGATGGCGGAGCCCAGTGGGCTGCCATCTGTGGGGTCGCACAGAGTCGGACACGACTGAAGCGACTTAGCAGCAGCAGCAGCAGGAGCATATCATGGAAGAAATTAATCCTTACCTGAGTAGGGCAAGAGGGCGAGGCAAGCAGAGACATTTCTGGGTGTCCGGCATGGTGGACAGAGCAGAGAGCTAGGGGGCTGTGTCAGGGGATAAGAGGTTGTGAAAAGGGGTGAGACTTAGGAGGCTGCCTGAGAAAGAAAAGTGTCATGCTTAATCCCATTTATCCTGTGGGAGTTTTCCAAAGCCAGACAAAGGACGTGGTGTCTAATGCCCAGTCACACACAGACACCCAGCACAGTCTTCATGTTCTTTTTATATTCAGCCACACACTTGGCTGCACAGATTTGAAGACGGACAAAGGTTGTTTTAATAGCGTTAATGGGGGGTGATGGGCGGATCATAATCTTATTACCAAAATGGTTCACTCATTCGTGTCAGCTATTGAAAGCAAAGACTCTTTGGTAGGTAAAGAAGAAAAGGATTTGAAATTGTTTGCCACCCACCTCCTCCACAGGAGAGCTGTGAGCATTAATGAGGGAACGTCTTAGTGCTGTGATCGCCCTGGAAAGAAGTTGCTTTGCCAATTTAAAATATTACTGTGACTCACTCAGGCAGAGCTGAAGGAATGATGGAGGTGGGAGGCTGGCTACTCCATGTGGTGTTTTTCTTTGGGGGCTCCCGAGTTGTTTCAGAAGCAGAACGACCGCTGAGAAAGAGCCAAGGAGAGTAGAGCACCTATTCTGGATTCTTTGTCCCCCAGTGCACTTGTCTTCCTGGGGGACCCTGGTGTCCATATGGTGCCCTGCTGTGGTTTCACGTGGCTTCAGCAGCTAGCTTTTAAACTTAGTTTTGAAGGGGCACATTCAGAACTTGTGAAAGCTTGTTGGAAACACGGAACTAAACAAATACCATTAGCATAATAATGCCATGAAGATAAACCTTTAGAAATGTTCTGTGATCTTCTTTGCCAAACAACTTAAAATGCTTCCAAGGAAGTACTTCACTGGTGGAGGGCTGTGTGTTTAACTACTAGCAAGAAGTTGGGTCGCAGAAAATCATCACAGTAATAATAACTATCATGTATTTGTAAAGCAGTTTACAGCTCACAAAGCACTTTCGATGCATTTATCTTCTGTGATCCTACAACACTGAATTCAGGTAAGCAGATAAACCTGATCACAATTGCCTCTGTGTCATAGGTAAGAGCAACCAGGCTGTCTGAGCTGAAAAGTCTGAGCAAAACAGCTAGTACAGTCTTCTGGTTTCAAGTCCCTTTTTTTTTTTTTTTTCTACCAAGCAAACAAACAAAAAAGGAAATATACCAAAATAAAAAGCAAAACACACCAAGAAAAATGACTAAGACACATACCCAATGATTTTTTTTAAAGTAATAGAAGTGATGAGGAGAGACTTTATAGATGTTTAAGTAGTGATTTTTAAACAAATTTTATTTTTTTTTATTTTTTTATTTTTTTTGCATAAGGAAACTGTGGTATATGTTGGTGGAAGGGAGCAGAACATTTTTGTCTTGTGGAAGAAGGGAATATGGCAGGTTCCAGAGGCATGTGGAAAGATAGTACTTTGCTAATGGGCTTCCCTGGTGGCTCACATGGTAAAGAATCTGCCTGGAATGCAGGAGACCCAGGTTTGATCCCTGGGTTGGGAAGATCCTCTGGAAAAGGAAATGGCAACGCACTCCAGTATTCTTTCCTGGGAAATCCCATGGACAGAGGGGGCTTGCAGGCTACAGTCCATAGGGTCACAAAGAGGTGGACACGACTGACTGACTGACTCACTACTTTCCATTCTGAAGATACGATGAAATTCAGGGTGGTGCAAAGAGAGGGCACTTGGATAAATTAGTGGAAAAACCTCAAAGTCCATGATTAGTTTAGATTTGATTCAAGGAATCATTAGAAACCTGAGTCGGTTTCTAAGAAAGGATGTGACAGAAGCAAAATGCTTGAGGGAGATGATTCTGAAGACATAAGAAGCCATACAAAAGGGGGAAATAGGTGTGTCATTGGGCGATGTCCGGGAGGGAGAGGTGTAAAGCTTTGTGACAGAATGCAGGAGTCACACTGGTCTTTAGATCAGTACCTGGAGTGGAAGAGACCATATTGGAGGCTGACAGTCACCTAAATAGTCACTGAAATGACAGAACCCTCGTTCTCTACACCCACCCTGCTCTCATATGTATCTCTCAAGATGCCCAATAGACTTTGCGGGTGTGTGTCAGGAAAGGCTCTCCAGGTGGGACACAAAAAGGATGAGAATGGGACCCCAGTCTCAGGAGAACTGAGGTCTAACAGTTGAGTGCCCAGGTGCTGAACCAGAACTGCACTACGCTGTGCTGTGTGATATGATGGAGGTGTATAGAGAAAGCTCTGGAAATGTGAGTGAAGGAATGATTCGTCCCACATAGAGAAAGTGAAGGATGAGTCATTTTCATCCCTGACTGCACATTAAAAAAAAACAACAGTAAAGTTAGACTCTGCAGGATGAGACATGGGCATTGCGAGTTCAGTTGCCTCTGACTCTTTGCGACCCTATGGACCACAGCCCACCAGGCTCCTCTGTCCATGGGATTCTCCAGGCAAGAATACTGAGGTGGGTTGCCATGCCCTGCTCCAGGAGATCTTCCCAACCCAGGAATCCTTCACCACTAGCACCATCTGAGAAGCCTAGAGGGATTTCTTAAAAGCTCCTCAGGTGATTCTAGTGCATCTGGGGCTAAGAATGGCCAGTGGAGGCAGTGGTCACCTCAGCCTTTGAGGAAGGAGTAGATGTTTTCTAGCAAGACATCCTGAAAGTACTAAGAGAGAATATTTTTTAGAAGAATGATAACAGAGACCTGTTTTGTAACAATTACAGAGGGTGAGAACTGAAGGATTTCTAACTTTGTCTTAATTTCTTTGGACTATGACACCCATTTTTGCCTATCAGTTCAGTTGAGTTGCCCAGTCATGTCCAACTCTTGGCAACCCCATGGACTATAGCATGCCAGGCTTCCCTGTCCAACACCAATTCCTGAAGCTTACTCAAACTCATATCCTTTGAGTCAATGATGCCATCTAACCATCTCATCCACTATCATCCCCTTCTCATTCTGCCTTAACTCTTTCCCAGCATCAGAGTCTTTTCAATGAGTCAGTTCTTCACATCAGGTGGCCAAAGTACTGAAGCTTCAGCCTCAGTCCTTCCAATGAATATTCAGGACTGGTTTCCTTCAGGATTGACTGGATTAATCTCCTTGCAGTCCAGGGGACTCTCAAGAGTCTTCTCCAACACCACAGTTCAAAAGCATCAATTCTTTGGCGCTGTTAGGTGGGTAGAATAGGGAAAAGGAGTCCAAAATGGCAGTGGCTAAAAAAACAAGGAAGGTCAAAGGAAGGTCCGAGGACCAGAGAGAAGACTTCAGGTAGAACAAACAGCACTCCTGGCTAAGCCCAATTTGCATGGGGCAGGCCCAGGGGGAGGAAAAAAAAAACATATAAAAGGAGGAGCCAAAGCACTTTCTCTCTCTTTCTCTCCCACGTGCGTGCGCTCTTTCTCTCTCTCTCCCTCCCCGACGTGCTCCTCCACTCTTTTCTCTTCAAGTCTTTGGGTTGGCATGCCCTCACGCTTCGAGGATGGATTCTCCTGCAATCTTCTAAATAAAATAGAGCTATAACACTGATTTGCCTAAGAGCTATAACATGGTTTATCCAAGACCTGAGAGCCGTGCCGCGCCGAGGGCTTTAATGTCCGTCGCTCTAAATCTTTGTTGTGACGAGACAAAGAACCGAGGAACATATACTCGCGTGACAGCACTCAGCTTTCTTTATAGTCCAACTCTCACATCCATACATGACTACTGGAAAAGCCATAGCTTTGACTAGGTGGACCTTTGTTGGCAAAGTAATGTCTCTGCTTTTTGATGTGCTGTCTAGGTTGGTCATAGCTTTTCTTCCAAAGAGCAAGTGTCTTTTGATTTCATGGCTGCAGTCACCATCTGCAGTGATTTTGGAGCCCAAGAAAATAAAGTCTGTCATGGTTTCCATTGTTTCCCCATCTATTTGCCATGAAGTGATGGGACCAGATGCCATGATCTCAGTTTTTTGAGTGTTGAGTTTTAAGTCAGCATTTTCACTCTCCTCTTTCACTTTCACCAAAAGGCTCTTTAGTTCCTCTTCACTTTCTGCCATAAGGGTGGTGTCATCTGCATATCTGAGGTTATTGATATTTCTCCCGGCAATCTCGATTCCAGCATGTGCTTCATCCAGCTCGGCATTTCAGATGATGTACCCTGCATAGAAGTTAAATATGCAGGGTGACAATATACAGCCTTGATGTACTCCTTTTCCTATTTGGAACCAGTCTGTTGTTCCATGTCCACTTCTAACTGTTGCTTCCTGATCTGCATATAGGTTTCTCAAGAGGCAGGTCAGGTGGTCTGGTATTCCCATCTCTTTCAGAATTTTCCACAGTTTGCTGTGTTCCACACAGTCAAAGGCTTTGGTGTAGTCAATAAAGCAGAAGTAGATGTTTTTCTGGAACTCTCTTGCTTTTTTGATGCTCAGGTGGATGTTGGCAAGTTGATCTCTGTTTCCTCTGCCTTTTCAAAATCCAGCTTGAACATCTGGAAGTTCTTGGTTCACGTACTGTTGAAGCCTGGCTTGGAGAATTTTGAGTATTACTTTGCTAGTGTGTGAGATGAGTGGAATTGTGCAGTAGTTTGAACAATTTTTGGCATTGCCTTTCTTTGGGCTTGGAATGAAGACTGATCTTTTCCAGTCCTGTGGCCACTGCTGAGTTTTCCAAATTCACTGGCATATTGAGTGTAGCACTTTCACAGCATCATCTTTAGGATTTGAAATAGCTCAACTGAAATTCCGTAACCTCCACTGTTTGTTCGTAGTGATGCTTTCTAAGGACCACTTGACTTCACATTCCAGGATGTCTGGCTCTAGCTGAGTGATCACACCATCATGATTATCTGGATCATGAAGATCTTTTTTGTATAATTTTTCTCTGTATTCTTGCCATCTCTTCTTAATATCTTCTGCTTCTGTTAGGTCCATATCATTTCTGTCCATTGTTTGCATGAAATATTCCCATCTTTGCATGAAATATTCCCTTGGTATCTCTAAATTTCTTGAAGAGATCTCTAGTCTTTCCCATTCTATTGTTTTCTTCTATTTCTTTGGATTGATTGCTGAGGAAGGCTTTCTTATCTCTCCTTGCTATTCTTTGGAACTCTGCATTCAGATGGGTGTATCTTTCCTTTTCTCCTTTGCCTTTAGCTTCTCTTTTCTCAGCCATTTGTAAGGCCTCCTCAGACAACCATTCTGCCTTTTTGCATTTCTTTTTCTTGGGGATAGTCTTAATCACTGCCTCTTGTACAGTGCCATGAACTTCTGTCCATAGTTCTTCAGGCACTCTGTCTGTCAGATCTAATCGCTTGAATCTATTTGTCACTCCCACTGTATAATCATAACGGATTTGATTCAGGTTGTACGTGAATAACTTGTGGTTTTCCCTACTTTCTTCAATTTAAGTCTGAATTTGGCAATGAGGAGTTCATGATCTAAGCCACAGTCAGCTCCCATTCTTGTTTTTGCTGACTGTATAGAGCTTCCCCATCTTTGGCTGCAAAGAATATAATCAATTTGATTTTGGTATTGGCCATTGGTGATGTCCATGCATAGAGTCATCTCTTGTGTTGGAAGAGGGTGTTTGCTATGACCAGTGCATTTTCTTGGCAAAACTCTATTAGTCTTTGCCCTGCTTCATTCCGCATTCCAAGGCCAAATTTGCCTGTTACTCCAGGTATCTCTTGACTTCCTACTTTTGAATTCCAGTCCCCTGTGATGAAAAGGATATCTTTTTTGGGGTGTTTGTTCTAGAAGGTCTTGTAGGTCTTCATAGAACCATACAACTTCAGCTTCTTTGGCATTAGTGATTGGGGCATAGACTTGGGTTTCTGTGATACTGAGTGGTTTGCCTTGGAAACAGACATCATTCTGTTGTTTTTGACACTGCACCCAAGTACTGTATTTTGGACTCTTTTGTTGACTATGAGGGCTACTTAATTTCTTCTAAGGGATTCTTGCCCACAGTAATAGATATAATGGTCATCTGAATTAAATTCAGCCATTCTGGTCCATTTTAGTTCACTGATTTAGGAAATGTCGATGTTCACTCTTGCCATCTCCTCTTTGTCCCCTTCCAATTTACCTTGATTCATGGACCTAACATCCCAGGTTCCTATGCAATATTGTTCTTTACAGCATCAGACTTCATTTCCATCTCCAGTCACATCCACAACTGGGCGCTGTTTTCGCTTTGGCTCCATCTCTTCATTCTTTTTGGAGTTATTTCTCCACTCTTCTCCAGTGGCATATTGGGCACCTACCAACCTGGGGAGTTCATCTTTCTGTGTCATATCTTTTTGCCTTATCATACTGTTCATGGGATTCTCATTTTTGCCTATAGTTGTGATAAAGCAAGTGAACTCCGGGAGTTGGTGATGGACAGGGAGGCCTGGCGTGCTGCGATTCATGGGGTTGCAAAGAGTCGGACACGACTGAGCAACTGAACTGAACTGAATGGTCATTGACTCTTGGAAAGTAATATGCTTGATAACCACAAAGATGAATGTCGTTATTCTCCATGAAATTATTCTTTGTTAGTAGAATGAAAAGTGTCAGGGCCCACTTCTCTTTCAAAGTACCAAAGTGTGAGATTTGTCTCCCTTCCCTGTCCTCTGAAGATTAGAAGTGATTTCAAGATTGCCAGTCCTTTCAAATGAGGAATTTAACCCCTCTGCTCCAACTTTTGATAGCAATTTCATGCAACACATTTGTATCTGGAGACACATACAGGCAGGCATTTCAAAGTCAGTCTTAGACAATGAGGCTGATCTTTGTCCCAGGGTGAGGGGAGGGCCATGTGCATATTAAGTCTTCCCTTTTCTATGTCTTTCCCTGGGATTTCCCAGGCAAGAATACCAAGCGACCTTAATATTACACTGAAGTTTTATTTTAATTCTTTGTTGCTTTTACAGAATAATTCTATTTCTGTTTTGAAATTTAAAAGTTGATGAATGAAAGTTCATATTTAACCCTTTTCAAAACCTTTCAACTAAGTTGACTTTTATACCTTTGTTCTTGGATTGTGGGCTTTTTTTGTTTCTTCCCCTTCTGTGAATCCTATTTGTTAATACAAAGTACACAGTTTCCAGATGGTAGTAAAAGTTTAATGGTGGGTGGGAACGCTGAGGACCTGAGGTTTACAGATGCTTAATTTTAGTTTTAGACTCAGATGGATTTCCTCCTTCAATGCACCCCTCAAGTATTCATTGAACACCCACTGAATATCCATCATAGATCAAGCCCCCTGGGTGGGGGTGGGGGACAGAGATGAATAAGGCAGTCAGTCCTTGGTCCCATCTCATCTTCTCAGTAACTTTAAGGTATAAGGAGGTAACAAGATTATTTTTACATAATGAACCTGGGACCCAGAAGCGTAGAGGGCACAGCTGGAGGCTAAATAAGAGCGGATCCCAGATGGCTCTATCCTTAGAGTGATGCTCAAAGCAAAGCCTCACATCGTGTGATGCGTTTCAGTAGCACCTGACTTACTGCAGAGGCGGTGTTGACTGGTAATTTACCTTACCATGATGGAGAAAATGATATTTCAATTACATGTTATTGTTTTGAGATTTTAAAGCATGAACTGAAAAAATCGATAGAGCCTGCTGAAGCAGTTATTTAACATAAGGGATTAACTACTTCATTCCTGTTTCCTGTTGGAAAAGAAGATAATTGGTTTTTGTTTGTTTTAAATTTTATTATTGGGGTATAATTGCTTTACAATGTTGTGTTAGTTTCTGCTGTACAACGACGTGAATTAACCCTACGTGTGCATATGTCCCTTTCCTCTTGAGCCTCCCACCGCCGCCCCCTCCCTGCCGGTAGATCATCACAGAGCACCCCGCTGAGCTCCCCGTGCTATACAGCAGCTTCCCACGAACTGTCTAACACATGGTACTGCATATATGTCAGTGCTACCCTTCCAGTCTGCCCGACTCTCCTGCTCCCCTTCTGCCTCCGCAAGTCCATTCTCTACAACTGCATCTCAATTCCTGCATTCCAAATAGGTTCATCTGTACTATTTTTCTAGATTCCATATATATGGGTTAATATACAACATTTGTTTTGCTCTTTCTGACTTATTCACTCTGAATGACAGACTCTAGGAAGAACAAGGTGCTTGAATAAGATGTTTTAATAAATATTTTTATTTAATATTTTAATAGAACATTGTCCTCAAAAATCCTTTCAGAATTACAGACCCTTAACAAGTATTAATTGAGCCAAAAACTATTAAATTCCATGTGGTTTATATTTATATTTTTAAAATTATAAGAGCACTGATAACAATGAGGATGATTTTGCATTTTCATCTAACTATCTTAAAACTTTGAAGTACCTTGATAGACACCAAAATATGAAAATTCTAGCCTACAAGGAATCTTCCTAACTTAACACATACCAGTGTTTTAGACCTGAAAAAAGTTTTTTTTTAAAATCATATCCTAAGGGAGAAATATCAATAACCTCAGATATGCAGATGACACCACCCTTATTGCAGAAAGTAAAGAGGAACTAAAGAGCTTCTTGATGAAAGTGAAAGAGGAGAGTGAAAAAGTTGGCTTAAAGCTCAACATTCAGAAAACGAAGATCATGGCATCTGGTTCCATCACTTCATTGGAAATAGATGGGGAAACAGTTGAAACAGTGTTTGACTTTATTTTGGGGGGCTCCAAAATCACTGCAGATGGTGATTGCAGCCATGAAATTAAAAGATGCTTACTCCTTGGAAGGAAAGTTATGACCAACCTAGATAGCATATTCAAAAGCAGAGACATTACTTTGCCGACTAAGGTCCGTCTAGTCAAGGCTATGGTTTTTCCTGTGGTCATGTATAGATGTGAGAGTTGGACTATGAAGAAAGCTGAGCACTCAAGAATTGATGCTTTTGAACTGTGGTGTTGGAGAAGACTCTTGAGAGTCCCTTGGACTGCAAGGAGATCCAACCATTCCATCCTAAAGGAGATCAGTTCTGGGTGTTCATTGGAAGAACTGATGTTGAAGCTGAAACTCCAATACTTTGGCCACCTGATGCGAAGAGCTGACTCATTGGAAAAGACCCTGATGCTGGGAAAGATTGAGGGCAGGAGGAGAAGGCGACAACAGAGAATGAGGTGGTTGGATGGTATCACTGACTCAATGGACGTGGGTTTGGGTGAACTCCGGGAGTTGGTGATGGACAGGGAGGCCTGGGGTGCTGCGGTTCATGGGGTTGCAAAGAGTCAGACACAACTGAGTGACTAAACTGAACTGAAAGGGATCCTGTAATTCTTTATATCGTAACCTACTCCTGAACTTCATTTTAAAAACAAGCAACAACAAACTTTCTGAGCTATTGAATAGACACACGTGTGTCTAAACAGTTACATGTTCCCTTTTCACTCACTGCTATGTTCTGTTCTTTTTCCATGCAATGTCTTCCTTTTTGCATTGGATAATACAGGTGATTCTGATAATTTTCTTAAATAAATTGAAGTAGCTAAGGTGTAATTCATTAACTTCATATTTTGTGTTTTCAATGTTGAAAGTTCACTCATGTGGACTAGGGATTCTGGGCTTCCCAGGTGGCTGAGGGGTAAAGAATGCTCCTGCCAATGCAGGAGACACAGGGGAGGCGGGTTCCATCCCTGGGTCGGGATGGTCCCCTGGAGGAGGAAATGTCTACCCACTCCAGTATTCTTGCTGGGAAAATTCCATGGACAGAGGAGCCCATCGGGCTACAGTCCATGGGGTCACTAAGAGTCAGACACGACTGAGCACACAGTAAGGACTCCACTGCATTTCTTACCCCACCTCAGATCAATTCTCTTTTCATGCCACTTTGCTGAGTATAAGGCAAAGAGCAAGAACTCTTGAAATCAGTGTACAGAGGAACTTGAATTAAAATCCCAGCTTCACTACTTACTGGCTGTTAACTTGGGGAAACCACTCTCAACTTCTCTGCAGCTAAGTTTCCTCCTGGGCAAAATGGGGATAATTTCTTGTCTTCAGGAGGGTGGTAAAAATTAAATAATAATGTATGTTAAACCCCTGGGCCAAAGCCTGGTATAGAGCAAGTTCTTAATTGAGGTGAGTTTCCGTGTCTCTGGTGAGCAAATAAATGAAAACATAAACAAAACCCTTCTTACACTGGATACTTCCCTTCCTAGCTCTTTTTGTTTTAGGCTACAAAATCACATTCACAGACTTTTTATCCTGAATCAGACATTTTCAAATGCACATACCATGAAAGCTTAGTTCTTATTCTATTCCTCTAGAGAAAGAGCAGCTGTATTAACTCTGCTTTCTTTGGGAAGTGCTAACTTTCACTTCAGAAATCACAATCTAAGGAGGTTGGATTAAACATTTGAAAAGTCAGTTAGGTTGCAATTGCAAGCATATTTAAGTAAGTTAAAGGTATGTTTTATTATTTCTTTCTATAATAGGGCATACCAAAGATGGATGCTCTTATCAGTTGAGCAACCAGCCACAAGTATAAATGATAAATCTGTTTGTTTTGGACTTTTATGGGATTTTCCCTTCTCTTGGGAACCAAACCTTTCTGTGGTTTACCCTGTAAGTTCTTCCCTGACTCACTCTGCCTTCTGCCCCACCATGATTGATTGACCCAGGAGAGGGCACCCAGAAGCAGCACCAAAGAGTCCTTTCTCTAGGATTTTTGGCCTCAGAACAAAAGAGGTCAATTAGCATTTCTCTAGCGGCACAAACTGGAAGATGTGAAATGTGAGAACCACAGTGGACGTACTTCCTACCACATGGATAAATCTGGTGAAACAAGTAGGGATGAAAGATGGAGAGTGAATCTTGGATGTCTTGGGAGGCAATGAGTTGTAAAACTCATTCCCAAGTGAACTTATAATCCTCCAGTTAGCTCTCCTTGAGGCTCTGCATTTCTTTATTCCCAAGATAAAGGGAGACAAAGGGAAACTAAGTCCTCTATCCTTTGGGAAAACCTTCTCTGGAGGTAGTTGGTTTTAAACCAGTCAATCTAAACGGCAACCCACTCCGGTGTTCTTGCCTGGGAAATCCCATGGACAGAGGAGCATGGCGGGCTACAGTCCGTGGGGTCACAAAGAGTTGGACACGAGTGAGTGACTAAACAACAACAAATTCCTAACTATGCAGTAGTCACGTGAGTTATTATTTTAAAGTTTGTAGGCTAGAGCCTGCAATCAACTGTTTGCTGGGTTGTCTGCCTCCTCTTCATCCACAAATTGACCCATACCTTTGATAGTAAAATTATTTTTGGTGAGGATTAGAAGACAAAATGTGTTTATGTGCGTGTCTTTGGACGTCTGGAGCATGACACTTCACAAATAAAATGAAGTGATAGTGAGTATTTATCGTGTGGTACTGCATGTTGTTCTAAGAGTTTACATGTAGTAACTGATTTAATTCCTGCAACATCTTACGTCAAGGTAGTTGTCATCCCCATTGTATAGTTGAAGATACTGTGACTCAGAGAGGCTAAGTAACTTGTCCAAGGTCACACAGGTAAAATGTGTGTGTTGAGTCAGAATTCAAACCCAGGCAGCCTTGCTTCAGAGTCCTTGATCTGAATCCTTGTTCTTACTGCCCATTATTTTAGTCACTAAGTCATGTCCGATTCTTTTGGGACGCCATGGACTATAGCCCACCAGGCTCCTCTGTCTGTGGGATTTCTCAGGCAAGAATACTGGCGTTGATTGCCATTTCCTTCTCCAGGGGATCTTTTTGCCTCAAGAACTAAACCTCATCTTGTTTCTCCTGCATTGCAGGCAGATTCTTTACCCAATGAGCCATTGGGGAAGCCCTTCCTTACCCATAGTAAACAGCTAACACAAAATTGATGGATAAACAAATGACCAACAAATGGCAGCCCACTCCAGTGTTCTTGCCTGGAGAATCCCAGGGACGGGGGAGCCTGGTGGGCTGCCGTCTATGGGGTCGCACAGAGTCGGACACGACTGAAGCGACTTAGCAGCAGCAGCAGCAGCAACAACTAGTTATAAAGACTGTCTAAAGGTATAAGAGGGATCTGAAACTAGATGGGCCAATCTGATTGGTTGGATTACAGATGTTTTTCACTCTGTGTTTTTCACTTTTTTAACCAAGAGCATGTATCCCATTTTTTCAATCAGAAAAAAAGTATGTTTCAAAAGAGGAACATTCAGATACATTGATGATTATGTGTTGGATTTTGATTCATCTTTGAGTTTTATACCCCTGGGTTCAGAAATATTTCATGTGAGCCCAGTGTAAAGTTTAACATAGGTTCTCAATAAATACTTGTTATGATATTTATTTATAATATATTCACTTTGTATAAGACCCTGTCATTCTTGATTGGAAAAAAAAATCATACAATTACAAAACACTAAAAGGAACTCTTAGAACACTGGAATTAGAAAAAGCACAAATACCCATGGACACGTGTATTAGTTATATGCAACTAAGTAGTAATTGAAAATCCTAATTTTTTCTACATTTTTTTGTATCTTTTGATTCCAGAAGATCTTTCATCACCTTAGAGAAATGCAGAGGCAGGCAGGAAGTAGTAGAAAGTGTCCATAAGATCGCCAGGCTTGAGTTTCAAAAAGCCTAAATCATTAAGGATGACAGTCTGAGCGAGAGAGGGTTCCAAAGTCAAAAAGGAAAAGTTCCTATTTGGACTACAGAAGCGAGACTGCAGTGCTGGAATAGCAGAGTTCCCTCTGTCATTAGCTGGCGGTGATGGGGAGGGGTGCAAGATGTGTTTGGGGTGTGGGACCATGTACACGAGGGAGTCTAGGCTTGTGGACCCATCATGATGCCCCAACACTGCTTGAAAGCAGTTGGACTGAGTGTACCCAGCCTTTCTTGACCAGAGATAAGGAAGAGTAATTCTATGAATACAGAATCTTCGTAATTTCATCCATTAAAATGTTTAACCCTCTTTAGAAAGGGAGCTGTATGTAGAATGAGATCACATGCTGCAAGATAGCAAATATCCCTTTTATATTTGAAATGTTTGTTTTAGCAATTAATCAGTTCAGTTCAGTCACTCAGGCATGTCCGACTCTTTGCGATCCCATGGACTGCAGTATGCCAGGACTCCCTGTCCATCACCAACTCCCAGACTTTACTTAAACTCATGTCCATTGAGTCAGTGACGCCATCCAACAATCTCATACTCTGTCGTCTGCTTCTCTTCCCGCCTTCAATCTTCCCAGCATCAGGGTCTTTCAAATGAGTCAGTTCTCCACATCAGGTGGCCAAAGTACTGGAGTTTCAGCTTCAGCATGAGTCCTTCCAATGAATATTCAGGACTGATTTCCTTTAGGATTAACTAGTTGGACTCCTTGTTGTCGAAGGGACTCCCAAGATTTTTCTCCATTACCATAGTTCAAAAGCATCAATTCTTCAGTGCTCAGCTTCCTTTATAGTCCAATTCTCACATCTATACATGATTACTGGAAAAAACCATAACTTTGACTAGACAGCCCTTTGTTAGCAAAGTAATATCTCTGCTTTTTAATAAGCTCTCTAGGTTGGCCATAACTTTTCTTCCAAGGAGCAAGTGTCTTTTGATTTCATGGCTGCAATCACCATCTGCAGTGATTTTGCAGCACCCTCAAATAAAGTCTGCCACTGTTTCCATTGTTTCCCCATCTATTTGCCATAGGAAATATGGGAAATGATATAGGACCAGAAGTGGTCCCATCACATGGGAAGTGATGAGGCCAGATGCCATGATCTTAGTTTTCTGAATGTTGAGTTTTAAGTCAGCTTTTTCATTTTCACTTTCATCAATAGGCTCTTCATCTTCTTTGCTTTCTGCCATAAGGTTGGTGTGATCTGCACATCTGAGGTTATTGATATTTCTCCCGGTAATCTTGATTCCAGTGTGTGCTTCATCCAGTCCAGCATTTCTCATGATGTACTCTGCAAATAAGTTAAATAAGCAGGGTGACAGTATGCAGCCTTGACGTACTCCTTTCCTGACTTGGAACCAGTCTATTGTTCCATGTCCAGTTGTAAGTGTTGCACTTGACCTTCATACAGATTTCTCAGGAGGCAGGCCAGGTGGTCTGGTATTCCCATCTCTTTCAGAATTTTCCACAGTTTTTTGTGATCCACACAGTCAAAGACTTCGGCATAGTCAACAAAGCAGAATTAGATGTTTTTCTGGAACTCTCTTGCTTTTTCCATGATCCAGTGGATGTTGGCAATTTGATCTCTGGTTCCTCTGCCCTTTCTAAAACCAGCTTGAACATCAGGAAGTTCATGGTTCATGTATTGTTGAAGTCTGTCTTGAAGAATTTTGAGCATTACTTTGCTAGCATGTGAAATGAGTGCAATTGTATGGCAATTTAAGTATTCCTTGGCATTGCCTTTCTTTGCGATTGGAATGGAGATTGACCTTTTCCAGTCTTGTGGCCACTGTTGAGTTTTCCAAATTTGCTGGCATCTTGAGTACAGCACTTCCACAGCATCATCTTTTAGGATTTGAAATAACTCAACTGGAATTCCATCACCTCCACTAGCTTTGTTCATAGTGATGCTTCCTAAGGCCCACTTGACTTCACAATCTAGGATGTCCAGCTCTAGGTGAGTGATCACGTCGTCGTGGTTATCTGGGTCATGAAGATCTTTTTTGTATGGTTTTTCTGTATATTCTTGCCACCTCTTCTTAACATCTTCTGCTTCTGTTAGCTCCATACTGTTTCTCTCCTTTATTGAGTCCATCTTTGCATGAAATGTTCCCTTGGTATCTCTAATTTTCTTGAAGAGATCTCTAGTCTTTCTCATTTTATTGTTTTCCTCTATTTCTTTACACTGATCACTGAGGAAGGCTTTCTTATCTCTCCTTGCTATTCTTTGGAACTCTGCATTCAAATGAGTTTATCTTTCCTTTCCTCCTTTGCCTTTCACTTCTCTTTTCATAGCTGTCTGTAAGGCCTCCTCAGACAACCATTTTGCCTTTTTTCATTTCTTTTTCTTGGGGATGGTCTTGAACCCTGCATCCTGTACAAAGTCATGAACCTCTGTCCATAGTTCTTCAGGCACTCTGTCTATCAGATATAATCCCTTGAATCTATTTGTCACTTCTACTGTATAGTCATAAGTGATTTGATTTAGGTCATACCTGAATGGTCTAATAGTTTTCCCCACTTTCTTCAATTTAAGTTTGAATTTGAAAATAAAGAGTTCATGATCTGAGCCACAGTCACCTCCTGGTCTTGTTTTTGCTGACTGTATAAAGCTTCTCCATCTTTGGCTACAAAGAATATAATCAATCTGATTTTGGTATTGGCCATTGGTGATGTCCATGTGTAGAGTATTGTCTTGTGTTGTTGGAAGAGAGTGTTTGCTATGACCAATGCGTTTTGGCAAAACTCTGTTAGCCTTTGCCCTGCTTCATTTCATACTTCAAGGCCAAATTTACCCATTACTCCAGGTGTTTCTTGACTTCCTACTTTTGCATTTCAGTCCCCTATAATGAAAAGGACATCTTTTGGGGGTGTTAGTTCTAGAAGATCTTGAAAGTCTTCATCAGTTCAGTTCAGTTCAGTCGCTCAGTCGTGTCCAACTCTTTGCGATCCCATTATTTTGTCAGAACTCTCTACCATGATCCATCTGTCTTGGGTGGCCCTACAAGCATGGCTCATAGTTTCACTGAGTTAGACAAGGCTGTGGTCCATATGGGGCAACCCAAGATGGGCGGGTCATGGTGGAGAGGTCTGGCAGGATGTGGTCCACTGGAGAAGGAAATGGCAAACCACTTCAGTATTCTTGCCTTGAGAACCCCATGAACAGTATGAAAAGGCAAAATGATAGGATGCTGAAAGAGGAACTCCCCAGATCAGTAGGTACCCAACATGCTCCTGGAGATCAGTGGAGAAATAACTCCAGAAAGAATGAAGGGATGGAGCCAAAGCAAAAACAATACCCAGATGTGAATGTGACTGGTGATAGAAGCAAGGTCCGATGCTGTAAAGAGCAATATTGCATAGGAACCTGGAATGTCAGGTCCATGAATCACGGCAAATTGGAAGTGGTCAAACAGGAGATGGCAAGAGTGAATGTCGACATTCTAGGAATCAGTGAACTAAAATGGACTGGAAGGGGTGAATTTAACTCAGATGACCATTATATCTACTACTGCGGGCAGGAATCCCTCAGAAGCAATGGAGGGACATCACCATGGCCAATACCAAAATCAGATTGATTATATTCTTTGTAGCCAAAGATGGAGAAGCTTTATACAGTCAGCAAAAACAAGACCAGGAGGTGACTGTGGCTCAGATCATGAACTCTTTATTTTCAAATTCAAACTTAAATTGAAGAAAGTGGGGAAAACTATTAGACCATTCAGGTATGACCTAAATCAAATCACTTATGACTATACAGTAGAAGTGACAAATAGATTCAAGGGATTATATCTGATAGATAGAGTGCCTGAAGAACTATGGACAGAGGTTCATGACTTTGTACATCGTGGTCAACAAAAGATTCTGAAATGCAGTACTTGGATGCAATCTCAAAAACGACAGAATGATCTCTGTTCATTCCCAAGGCAAACCACTCAATATCACAGTAATCCAAGTCTATGCCCCAACCAGTAACGCTGAAGAAGCTGAAGTTGAACAGTTCTATGAAGACCTAAAGACCTTTTAGAACTAACACCCAAAAAAGATGTCCTTTTCATTATAGGGGACTGGAATGCAAAAGAAGGAAGTCAAGAAACACCTGGAGTAACAGGCAAATTTGGCCTTGGAATGCAGAATGAAGCAGGGCAAAGACTAATAGAGTTTTGCCAAGAAAATGCACTGGTCATAGCAAACACCCTCTTCCAACAACACAAGAGAAGACTCTACACGTGGACATCACCAGATGGTCAACACCGAAATCAGATTGATTATATTCTTTGCAGCCAAAGATGGAGAAGCTCTATACAGTCAACAAAAACAAGACCAGGAGCTGACTGTGGCTCAGATCATGAACTCCTTATTACCAAATTCAGACTCAAATTGAAGAAAGTAGGGAAAACAAAGAGTCGGACACGACTGAGTGACTTCACTTTCACTTTCATAATAAACCCACAGCAAACATCATTCTCAATGGTGAAAAATTGAAAGCATTTACTCTAAGATCAGAAACAAGGCAAGGTGCCCACTCTCACCAGTATTAATCAACATAACTGTGGAAGTCCTAACTACAGTAATCAGAGGAAGGAAAAAAGAAATAAAAAGAATGCAGATTGAAAAAGAAGTAAAACTCTTACCAGTTGCAGATGATATGACACAATACATAGAAAGCCCTAAATATTTCACCAGAAAAGTACTAGGACAAATCAATGAATATAGTACAGTTGCAGGATATAAAACTAACACACAGAAATCCCTTGCATTTTCTATACACTAACAATGAAAAAGTAGAAAGAGAAGTGAAAGAAACAATCCCATTAACCATTGCAACAAAATGAATAAAATACCTAGGGATAAACTTACCTAAAGAGACAAAAGACTTATATGCAGAAAACTGTAAGACACTGATGAAAGAAATCAAAGATGACACAAACAGATGGAGAGATATACCATATTCTCAGTTTGGAAGAATCAATTTATTGGGAAAATGACTATACTACATAAAATAATCTACAGATTCAGTACAATCCCTATCAAACTACTGATGGTATTTTTCACAGAACTTGAACAAAATATTTCACTACTTGTATGGAAACTCAAAAGACCCCAAATAGAAGACTCTTAAGAGTCAGACACCACCCTTATGGCAGAAAGTGAAGAGGAATTAAAAGGCCTCTTGATGGAAGTGAAAGAGGAGAGTGAAAAAGTTGACTTAAAGCTCAATATTCAGAAAACGAAGATCATGGCATCTGGTCCCATCACTTCAAGGGAAGTAGATGGGGAAACAGTGGAAACAGTGTCAGACTGTATTTTTTTGGGCTCCAAAATCACTGCAGATGGTGACTGCAGCCATGACATTAAAAGACACTTACTCCTTGGAAGAAAAGTTATGACCAACCTAGACAGCATATTGAAAAGCAGAGACATTACTTTGCCGACTAAGGTCCATCTAGTCAAGGCTATGGCTTTTCCTGTGGTCATGTATGGATGTGAGAGTCAGACTGTGAAGAAGGCTGAGCGCCAAAGAATTGATGCTTTTGAACTGGAGATCAGTGGAGAAATAACTTGGAGAAGACTGGTGTTGGAGAAGACTCTTGAGAGTCCCTTGGACTGCAAGGAGATCCAACCAATCCATTCTGAAGGAGATCAGCCCTGGGATTTCTTTGGAAGGAATGATGCTAAAGCTGAAACTCCAGTACTTTGGCCACCTCATGGGAAGAGTTGACTCATTGGAAAAGACTCTGATGCTGGGAGGGATTGGGGGCAGGAGGAGAAGGGGACGACAGAGGATGAGATGGCTGGATGGCATCACTGACTCGATGGACATGAGTTTGAGTGAACTCCGGGAGTTGGTGATGGACAGGGAGGCCTGGTGTGCTGCAATTCATGGATCCACAAAGAGTCGGACATGACTGAGCGACTGCCCTGAACTGATATACTATTTGTTATTCATCTTTTTAATGTACCCCTCTTAGAACAATTATTTTATGACCCATTGTCAAGTTGTTTGAAATCACCTAGTACATTTCCCACTTCTGTTTTTGTTCCCAGAAAGCTTGGTTATAGTGAATTTTGTGTTAAGTGTTCAAAGGGGAGATGCAGAAGACTCAGGTGTGATCCCTTATTGGGAAGATCTCCTGGAGGAGGTAAGGGCCACCCACTCCAGTATTCTTGCCTAGAGACTTGGAAAAAAGAACTAAATCTCCAAGTTTGCAGCTGATTCAGCTGATGAAAGACAAACCAGCACTAAATAGTGAGAACCATGGAAAAAGCTTGGAGATTTTGTGATTTTTATCAGCAGATGGCAAGTGTAATTTAATAGACAAACTAAGAATTAATTGGGGAGCAAGGAGGCCAGTCCAGCGATGTGCCTTGGCAGAAAATAATCCTCTAACAAACAGATCAAGAAAAGGATTTAGGGATTTTTCTTGAAAAATCTTTAAAACTATCAGTCTAGTGCATAGTTCTGGGAACCAAAGAAACATAGTGTTAGCAGAGAGAAACACAGAAGCTGGAGGTGGCATCTGCTAGTTTGAAAACGACTTGTTTGATCTAGTTGGGAATCTCACCATGTTAGCCATTATGATGCAAGAAGGTGACAGAAGAATCATGAAAACTCAAGAATCATATGTGTTTACTTATGTAAGAGAGTGTTAGTCACTCAGTCCTGTCAGACCCTGTGGCCCTATAGACTGTAGCCCGCCAGGCTCCTCTGTCCATGGGATTTCCCAGGCAAGAATACTGGAGTGGGTAGCCATTCCCATCTCCAGGGGATCTTCCCCGCCCAGGGATCAAACCCTGGTCTCCTACATTGCAGGCAGATTCTTTACTGTTTGAGTCACCAGAGAAGCCCTTTATAAAAGGGCCACAAACTCAAACACCTCCCAGGACCGAGCAGATGAGGAAATGTGTGAGTTGTCATGGTAAGACTTTGCAGAAGGGTGGGAACTGGGTCAGAATGGAGGATACTTAAAGGCTTTGAGATTCACACACACATACACACACACACTCACCGTCACTGCCCAATAGAACACATCCCTCTGCTCAATTCAGCTCTTTGGATCCCTGATTTAGAGAGTTTTGTTCTGTCTCTCTCCTGACCCCTCCCTAATCTGAAGGACCCTGGAGGATAGGGCCGTGTCTTAATCTATGTCCTGTTCTCTGTGCCATGAAGATTGCTTGAAAATGAAGACGCTCTCTGCTCTACCAGGCAGAGCATCTGACACCTGCTGCGTCTATTCCTCAGGAGCTGCTGCGTCTTAAAGATCTTGTGAGTGGGCGTGGAAGCCCACTCTGTGCTTGGCTCAGCCTCACAGTACCTGATTTGCATACGGTGTGTAAATTATTTCTGTCTCTGTGATGTACAATGCTGCGTTTTCTCTCTTCTGTCTGCTCCTCCCACCTAAATCTGCTTTTTTTCATCTCAGATTTTCCTCCTTTCCTTTTTTAGCGACATAAAAAGGAATTTCTCAGTTGGTTTTTCCTTTTCTGCCTTCTCATCCTGGTTTGTTTTGCTTTGTATTCTTTTTCTCATTATACCTATGCTGTAAAAGATGGGAAACAAAAACCATCTCAATGAATTATGTTCTCAGGGAGTGTGATATTCTGGTTAGCAGAGTTTGTGTTTAACTGATAGTCCACTCTTTCAAATGGCACAGTCCTGTTATGGTAGGTAAGAGAAACAGGTCAACAATTAAGAAGTACATTAGGCTGATCTTAAGATTTATTCATATTTTTTAACATGTACTTATATATACAGAAAACCTGGGCTTCCCTGGTGGCTCAAATGGTAAAGAATCTGCCTGCAATGCCGGAGACCCAGATTTGACCCCTGGGTCAGGAAGATCCCCTGAAGAAAAGAATGTCTAACCACTCCAGTATTCTTGCCTGGAGAATTCCATGGACCGAGGAGTCTGGCAGGTTGCAGTACATGGAGTCACAAAAGAGTTGGACATGACTGATTGACCAACACAAACTAAATTATTAAGCATAATAATAAATGAATAGCTGTGACCCTACCTCTCAAGAACTAGAATGTTAAAAATACTGCTAAAGCTTCTGTATTTTACTTAGTGTTTCTTTGATGTCCACCAAACCTGCCTTAGGACCATTACCATGAGCATCAGCTATGACTGAACAATACTTTGGTTGCTCAGGCTAATGCTGGCAAATAAGGATGTCCCTTGTGGTCCAGTGCTTAAGTAAGTCTCCATGCTTCCAGTGCAGGGGGTGTGGGTTCCATCCCTTGAAGGGGAACTAAAATCCCACATGCTGTGCAGCATGGCCAAAAAAATCTTTCTCTTGCTTGCTCAGCCATGTCCAACTCTTTGTGACCCCATGGACTGTAGTCCACCGGGTTCCTCTGCCCATGGGATTCTCCAGCTGAGAATACTGGCATGGGCTGCCATGCCCTTCTCCAGGGAATCTTCCTGACCCAGGGATAGAACCGATGTCTCCTGCATCACCTGCATTGCAGCCAGATTCTTTACTATCTATCTATCTAGATAGATGGATAGATTAGTTATGTATACACTATTTATACTGTATATATAAAATAAGACTGAGTTGTTTCTTGCATCTGTCTCCTTTTCTTCTTGCAGATTCCGTTGCTGAGGCCCAGGCCTGAGATGGCTTTAGACCACAATGCCAGCCCCTTTACCTGTCTCTCCTCACCCAGGTTTTTTAATTATCTAGGTAATTTGGCTGTACCAGGTGTTAGTTGCAGCACATGGGACCTTCGATCTTCACTGCTGCATGAGAACTCTTAGCAACAGCAGCTGGGATCTAGTTCCCTGACCAGGGATTGAACCCAGACCCCCTGCTCTGGGAACTCAGAATCTTAGCCACTGGACCACCAGGGAAGTCCCTTCACCCAGGGTTGAAACTGTATCTGGATCATGGGGCAGGCCAGTAGGGCAGGTGTGGGTGGGGGGATTCAGTGTATTTGAAACATATTTGAACCAATTAGAAATATGGTAGCAAATAATTAAATTTTTATACAACTCTAAATAGCCAGTAAAATGTGAATTGCTTCTGTCTAGATGCTGTATTCGGAGAAGGTAATGGCATCCCACTCTAGTACTTTTGCCTGGAAACTCCCATGGACGGAGGAGCCTGGTAGGCTGCAGTCCATGGGGTCGCTGAGTCAGACACGACTGAGCGGCTTCACTTTGACTTTTCACTTTCATGCATTGGAGAAGGAAATGGCGACCCACTCCAGTGTTCTTGCCTGGAGAATCCCAGGGACGGGGGTGCCTGGTGGGCTGCCGTCTATGGGGTCACACAGAGTCGGACACGACTGAAGTGACATCGCAGCAGATGCTGTATTAGTTTTCTATTTTTCCATAACAAATAACCACACATCAAGCAAGTTTAAAACAACACGCATTTATTGTCTTGCAGTTTCTTGGGGCAGGAGTTCAGGCACAGTTTGACCTGGTCCTCTGCTCAGCTCTCATATGGCTGTGATCACGGTTGGACTGGGCAGTGTTCTCATATGGAGTCTCGACAGAGGAAGAGTCTGCTGCCAAAGTCAGGTTTCTGGCAGAAATTGTTTCTTCCCTTGTGGTTTTATCACTGAAGGCCCTAGCTTCTTGCTGGCGGGAGGTTGTTCCCTCATCCTGGAGGTCACCTTGCCACATCCAGCCCACAGGGGGAGGCTCCAGCTTCAGGCTGCGGAGATGGAGTCTTATGTGATGGATTCTTATATCCAGGAGAGTGATATCATGTCACTTCTGCCACATTCCACAGGTTAGAAGCAAGCCACATAGTTCCTGTCCACATTCAAAGGGAAGGGACTACAAAGGTGTGAACACTAGGAGACAAATCCTTGAAGGCCAGGATGTGTCCACAACATATGCCTAGGTAGACAATGATTTGGAGTAGGAAAAAAATCCTCGTCAGGCATATATATATACATTTTTAAAGTCTCTTTGCAAAGATTTTGTGTGATTATAATTAACTGAAAGTTGGCATTCTGCTGAAATTTTAAAACCAAATAATGTGTTGCATAGTGCTGACTATTTGGAAGGAGTGAGTTATTTTAGTATCTAAAATTTAAATCCTTTAATGTGTGCCCCGAAAGTTCTTTAGCTTAGAAAATCATAAAATAGAACTGATGAATGCAAGAGGACTGCATAAAAGGAGTAACATTTTGCCAGTTTTTTAAAGAACAATTGATTCTGCTTTGTTGTTATTCGGTCACTCAGTTGTGTCCAGCTTTTTGTGACTCCATGGACTGTAGTCCTCCAGGCTCCCCTGTCCTTCACTGTCTCTTGAAGTTTGCTCAAACTCATGTCCATTGAGTCAGTGATGCCATCCAACCATCTCATCCTCTGTCACCCGCTTCTCCTCCTGCCCTCAGTCTTTCCCAGCATGATTTTGTTTGGACTAGGAACATTTCATCCGTGTCTGTATATGATTTTTATCAAAAAGAATATTAGTTTCTCCCCATCTGCACTAATAAATGTTGAGCCAAAAAAATTCTGGCTTATAGGGCTGCCAAAGAATTAGTCACCTTAGGATATCCACATGTTGTTAGCGTCTGCTCTAACTTCTACACTTTCATCAAAGCTGTTTGTCTAAAACAAAAACTTAATTTTGTCATTTCTCTAAATCAAAGCTGCTGATGATTTTCCAAAATTGATCCCAGTCTGCACTCACCATCTTCCTTTCCCTTCACACATCTCCCTGCTGCTGCTGCTGCTGCTAAGTCGCTTCAGTTGTGTCCGACTCTATGTGACCTTGTAGACGGCAGCCCACCAGGCTCCCCCATCCCTGGGATTCTCCAGACAAGAACACTGGAGTGGGCTGCCATTTCCTTCTCCAATGCATGAAAGTGAAAAGTGAAAGTGAAGTCACTCAGTCGTATCCGACTCTTAGCGACCCCGTGGACTGCAGCTACCAGGCTCCTCCGTCCATGGGATTTTCCAGGCAAGAGTACTAGAGTGGGCATCTCCCTGTTTCTGATGCTATAGACACATTGAACAATTTAATGAGCCACAGAGCTCCTTCATGTCACTGCCTCTGCATCTGTTATATCTGCAACTTGACACATGTCCATCCCCTTTTATGGGAGTTCTAGAGACTTTGCTTTGTTCACCACTAGATTTCCTTGGGCAAAGTGCTTAATACATAGTATGCATGCATGCTGAGTCACTTCAGTCATATCTAACTCTTTGCCACCCCATGGACTATAGCCCACCAGGCCTCTTTGTCCATAGGATTCTCTAGGCAAGAATTCTGGAGTGAGTTGCCATTCCCTCCTCCAGAGGATCTTCCTGACCCAGGGATCAAACCCATGTCTCTTGTGTCACCTGCATTGGAGGCAGATTCTTTACCCACTAAGCCACCTGTGATGCCCTAATACACAGTAAGTACTCAATAAACGTTGCTTGACTAAACGGGTCTCAGACTGTTCTTATTTCAAATGAGACTGGATGAAATGATGGCTCCTTACTGCTCTATTTCTTTCTTTTTTTTTTTAAGTTTTATTTATTTGTGGCTTCACTTTGTGCAGTCTTTCTCCAGTTGCAGTAACCAGGGGCTACTGTCCGTTGCTGTGTGTGGGCTTCTCATTACAGTGGTTTCTCTGGTTGTGGAGCATGCTCTAGGCACATAGGCTTTAGTAGTTGTGGTACATGGGGTCAGCAGTTGCAGTTTACAGACTGTAGATCGCTGGCTCAGTAGTTACGTACATGGGCTTAGTTGTTGTGAGGCATGTGGGATCTTCCCGGACCAGTGATTGAACCCATGTTTCCTGCAATGGCAGACAGATTCTTTACCACTGAGCTACCAGCGAAGCCCTCTATTTCTCTTTTTAATCATTACACAAAATTAGAGAATTTAAGGCTCAGTTCAGTTCAGTCGCTCAGTCGTGTCCAACTCTTTGCAACCCCATGAATCGCAGCACGCCAGGCCTCCCTGTCCATCACCATCTTCCGGAGTTCACTCAGACTCACGTCCATCGAGTCAGTGATGCCATCCAGCCATCTCATCCTCTGTCGTCCCCTTCTCCTCCTGCCCCCAATCCCTCCCAGCATCAGAGTCTTTTCCAATGAGTCAACTCTTCACATGAGGTGGCCAAAGTACTGGAGTTTCAGCTTTAGCATCATTCCTTCCAAAGAAATCCCAGGGCTGATCTCCTTCAGAATGGACTGATTGGATCTCCTTGCAGTCCAAGGGACTCTCAAGAGTCTTCTCCAACACCACAGTTCAAAAGCATCAATTCTTCAGCGCTCAGCCTTCTTCACAGTCCAACTCTCACATATAGATAAATTAAGATTTGTGGTTGAAATTTTAAATGCTACAGCATTTCAGAGGAGGAAGATATCATTCTGTGTTGGAATAATCAAGGACGTATTTTACTGAAGAAGGTGAGATTTGAAACAGGTATTGAAAGATGAGAGTGATTTTGAGCCATTGCTAGCGTGACACCTTCTTCATAGTAGACCTTCATTACATTTATTGATTTGAATGTTTAACCTGAATGATAGACAAAGAGGAGGTAAATAGATTTTGTGAATGGAAACCAACAAGATCAGAAGCCTGAGTGCAGGAATGGGCCAGGTATGTCTGGAAAATGAGAAAATTTTCCTGATAACGGTTGTGTTCTGTTCAACATTGAAAATTTTGACTATGTAGGTTGGGAACACAATTATGGAAGATCTGAAAACTATGGGGTGCAGGTGGGTTTGGTACTATAGTAAATAGTGAGCTATTACCTGTTTTCACAATACTGTGATAGGATTTTAGGTTTGTGAATCCGGGGATGGTAAGCAGGCTTGGTGGAAAAGCAAGAGAATAAAGTCATGGTGATTAGGTAGGGGTCTCAATTTGGATAAAAGTCATTCCTTATGTATTTTTCATCTCTTTATGATTTAGAAAGCATCCACTAAACCTACAAGAGAGCTTCTCACAGCAAGCCTCAGAGGAAGGTGGGGCAGATGCTAATATTCTTATGCTATGTGAGAATCGACATTCAATCTGGATTTGTCTGAAGATGTAGATTTGGCAAAGGGTGTCCCTGGAGCTCACACCTGCTTTGTGTGTTTATAATCTCTAAGTCCACTATTCCTGTCATTAGGAAATAGAAACGAAAGAGGAGACATCAGATATTGAAAGCTGAAAAATCTGAAGAACTTTGTAAGGTATAATCCACGTTGTGTAGTAGAAAGAGTTTTGGCCTGAACATCAGGAAATCTTAGATCCTAATCTTTGAATTAATGTGATCAAGTGTGACCTTAAATAAATGTCTTCTATGGTCCACTTCGCCTTCTGCATCTGTAACATAAGGGTTGTACACACAACACTCTTTAAGTTCATACTGGCCTCGGAGTCTGTGAGAGAGTCACAATAGGATGACTTCTTTTTTATTTTTTAAAATAAAAAAATTTTTAAGGAGACAGTTGAGTGGTTTGGGGCTTCCCTGGTGGCTCAGATGGTAGAGAATCTGCCTACAATGCAGGAGTCCCAGGTTTGATCCCTGGGTTGGGAAGATCCCCTGGAGAAGGGAATGGCTACCCAGTCTAGAGGATTCTTGCCTGGAGAGTGCCCCTGATGGAGGAGCCTGGTGGGCTACAGCCTATGGGGTCACAAAGAGTCAGACACGATTGAGTGACTAACACTTTATAGAGGTGACGTGATTGCTGGTTTTGAATATGGAGGAGGGATAGGAGCTGAGGAATGCAAGGAGCCTCTGGATCTCAAAAAAAGCAAGGACATGGTCTCTCCCCAGAGCCTCCAGAAGAAGCACAACCCTGCTAACCCATCGACACCCACTGAGACCCGCTCTGGACTTGTGACTTTCAAAACTGTGGGGTAATAAATCTGTGTTGGTTTAAGCCACTCAGTTTGCGGTTATTTGTTATAGCAGCCTCGGTAGAAAACAAGTACCGGGGCGGGGGGCGGTGACCAGGGGAGGAGGACTAATATTATTCACTTAGCATCGACTGTCCCTCAGGCATTGGTATGCTTACTGTTTCATCCATCAGGAAAGTAGATATGGGAGTGGAAGTGACTTGCCTGGGTGAACACAGTAAGGGGCTGGGCTGGGAATTCAGACTTGGGGCCATGTGCCCCTTGGTTCTATCACCTGGTTTCTAGTATGAAAGGCAAAGTCCACAGGAAACTTGACAGTACTTAACCTCACAGTCCTGGAAAACCAGAGGAAACATGATTTAAAAAATCAATGAACCAGGAGCTCGGGAACCAGAGAAGACATTAAGATCTGGCTACATGAAGCAGGGGAGGGCCAGCAATGTGTATTAATACTTCTTGCCTGGAAAATCCCATGGACGGAGGAGCCTGGTAGGCTGCAGTCCATGGGGTCGCTAAGGGTCAGACGCGACTGAGCAGCTTCATTTTCACTTTTCACTTTCACTCACTGGAGAAGGAAATGGCAACCCACTCCAGTGTTCTTGCCTGGAGAATCCCAGGAACTGCAGAGCCTGGTGGGCTGCCGTCTATGGGGTCGCACAGAGTCGGACACGACTGAAACAACTTAGCAGCAGCAGCAGCAGGTACATTATACACACACTATTTCCATTAACCAGCACAAACTACACTATGAGGTAAATTTTATTCTCCCTTTTTTTATGGCTGAGGAACTGAGGCTTGAATAAGAAAGTACCTTGCCTCAACTCAGGGGTCCCCAAGCTCTGGGCCAACAACAAGTACCACCTGTCAGATTAGTGGCAGCATTAGGTTAGCAATAAAGTCCATAGCAAATGTTATGCAATTAAATCATCCCCAAACCATGCTTCCTATCTCCCAGTCCATGGAACAATTGTCTTTCACGAAACCCGACCTTGGTACCAAAAGGTTGGGGACCACTGCTATAGCTAATGACAGAGCTGGGGTTTAAATACAAAGCTTACCTTTTTGGCCCCCAAAAAACACATCCCAAACAAAACAAACCAACATCCCCCCCAACTTTTATTTCTTCAAAAAGGAAGAGCCAGAGAAAGGCATAATTTAATTATCATTTGGAAATATATGACAACCCCTTCTCCCCACATCCAGACTCATACAGAATATTGTAATTAGCTTGAAGTCAAGGATGTTTGTATCATTACTTGTTCTCAGAGTGCTTACAATCAATCACTTTAGAACAGACTGTAGGCACCCAGTATATACTCACTAGATAGAGTCTGTCAGCAGGATAGAGGGGCTTTTATATCAGGTTGACTGAAAAGACTGAAACCCACAGTCTGGAAGGATGAAGGTTGAGAGCTGATGGAACCTGAATGCAGCAGAGTCGCCACTCCCCCTTATACCTTTTCCCCCTGACTCCATCCACTACTAATTTCCTCTTTCTCCTTCCTGATTGCCCCAAACTCTAGAGCACTTGATCACTGTTTTGCACTTTGTCCCGCTACAGTGATTACAAGAGCGCCCCCTGCCTCTTGCATCAAGCCTAACTTTCTAGTCTCCCTACGCCTCTTTCATCTTTCCTCTCCAGCCCGATCCTTTGTCTATGCAAATCGTTGTCCTCGGTCGGCCTGATAACTGGAACTCTGCCTCACACCAACTTTTATCTAGGTCCTCCTTGTCCATTGCCACAACTTTTGGGATTAATTTTCCCTTCCCCCACAACACTTTCTTTTAATCTTCCAGTTGTTATCCTCCACTTCCTCTAATCCTTTTGTTAGTGTTGCCTGTACCATGTAATTAACACTTCAAATAAAACAAAATTCTCTTGTTTTTTATGATTTAAATGCCTCCTTCTTCAATCTTACAGTTTCTTTCCCCCCAACTAATCATTCAAGTGTGGTAAAATACACATAAGATTTACCATCTTTTTTCCCCAATAATTTTATTTTCTAACTTTTCTTTGCTAGTATATGAAAATAAATTGATTTTTGTATATTGGCCTTGTATCATTAAATACTGTTAAATTAGTATATTAGTTCCAGTTTCATGTTTATAGAATCTTGGGATTTTCTAATAGACAATCCAATAAATTTTTCAAATAAAGAGAACTTCTCTTCTTTTTCCAATTTGTATGCCTTCAATTAAAAATTTCTCCCCTGTATTATTGCATTGGCTAAAACCTCCAGTTCAGTACTGAACAGGCATGGTGAGAGCAGACGTCTTTGCTTGTTTCCAACCTTAAGGAAGTTTTCATTGTTCACTCTAAAATATGTTGTTAGCTCTAGGTATTTCTTAAAGATATCCTTTCTCAGTTTGAGGAAGTTTTTTTCTCATTCCTAATTTGTTGAGAAGGTTTTTTTTTTTTTTTTTCCCTGCAGTTTTTTTTTTTTAAACATTTTTATTTGTTTGTTTCTTTTTAGCTGTGGTGGGTCTTGTTGCTGCACAGGCTTTTTCTCTGGTTGGGGAGAGCTGGGGGCTGTGCTCGTGGGCTTCTCGTTGCGGGGGCTTCTCTTGGAGGACACGGGCTCTGTGGCACACAGGCTTTAGAGGTTGCAGCATGAGGGCTCAGTAGTTGTGGCTTCTGAGCTCTAGGACACAGGGTCAATAGTTGTGGTGCAAAGGCGTAGTTGCTCTGCCGCCTGCTCCACCGTCCAGCCCAGGGACTGAACCCGTGTCTTCTGTATTGGCAGTCATATTCTTTACCATTGCGTCACCAGGGAAGCCCCCAGATTAATTTTTATTGGAGTATAGTTCCTTTACAATATTGTACTAGTTTCTATTGTACAGCAAAATGAATTAGCTTTACGAATACATATATCTGGGAGAAGGCAATGACAACCCACTCCAGTACTCTTGCCTGGAAAATCCCATGGACGGAGGAGCCTGGTAGGCTGCAGTCCATGGTATCGCTAAGAGTCGGACACGACTGAGCGACTTCACTTTCACTTTTCACTTTCATGCATTGGAGAAGGAAATGGCAACCCACGCCAGTGTTCTTGCCTGGAGAATCCCAGGGACAGGGGAGCCTGGTGGGCTGCCATCTGTGGGGTCGCACAGAGTCAGACACGACTGAAGCGACTTAGCAGCAGCAGTAGCAGCATACATATATCTCCTCTTTAATGCAAAAGCAAAAGTCATTCAGTTGTATCTGACTCTTTGCAACCCCACGGACTGTAGCCTGCCAGGCTCCTCTGTCCATGCACTTCTCTAGGCCAGAATACTGGAGTGGGTGGCTGTTCTGTTCACCAGTGGATCTTCCTAACCCAGGGATTGAACCCAGGTCTCCCACATTGCAGGCAGATTCCTTACTGTCTGAGCCACCAGGGAAGCCCCTTAATCTCTTTAAAATTTACCATCATAATCACGGTTAAGTGTACAGTTCAGCCGTATGAAGCACATTCACACTGCTGAGCAACCATCACCACCATCCATCTCCAGAATTCATCTTGCAAAGCTGAAACTCTGTATCAGGCAGTCTTCCTTAGATCCACTGTCCCCTTTGCATTGCTAGGTACCTGCATGCTGGCCTCATGTCAGTTTCTCCAACAGGCCAAGCAGTTCATAGCTCGGGCCCTGACAAGATGGTTTTCTTCATCCGGAAGGCATTTTTCAGCACCAGTCTCATTCCCCACCACATGGTCAGCAAAGACTGCTCCCTCTTCACCCTTCAATCTCAAATGTCACCTTAGAATTCGCATCCTGCTCTCTTACATTTAAGTAAGTTCTCTGCTTAAAACAAAAACAAGCGAAACTCCACCCATTGGGTATTTCTTAAAGTTTTTATAAATATTGTATGGTCCTCTTCATCTTTAGAATTATTCAGTTACTTATTCTCTGTCACTTCTACATAACTGTAAGCTCTATGGGGGCCAGAACCAGGCCTGTTTTGTTCTCAGTGCCTCGGAGGGTGTTTGACATGAACTAGGCACTTCAATATTTGTTGGTAAATTAATATCCTATATTGTACTCTTTAATTAATACGTTTTATGAATTTATGCATCACTTCATGACTTATTCATAATGCTGCTTTGTTAACTGATGTTTGTAGGTGTCTATTTTCCATCTTCAATGGACAGCAGTTTGTAGAAATTATATCTATTTCTTTGCACTGAAGGAAATTAGATACATTGTAGGTTTTCAATAAACACTTGCTAAATTAAAGTAGACTTAACTTACTGTCTGTCACATACTGAAATGCTACAATCAGGAAATATGTCTAAAACTTGAAAGAAGACACAACTGTGGGGTTACATATTACTTGGGGGTACTGTTGGTCATGGTTAGCCTCTGCAGTTAGCACTGAGCATAAAAGCTGTGTATGCTCAAATTTTTCTTTGTTTTGAAGACATTGTTATCAGTTTGCCAAAAAGACCAACCCAGCCAGATTTTCTTCCAGTATCAGATCAAGTCTTGTACCTTTGGTTGAAGGCCACAGAAGAGACCTGGCTTGCATTCAGGGGCCATGTTGCAGGACATACATAAATCTTTAAATTCTAGACTCATACTTAGCCTGATGAGAGAATCATATGATTGGAATGAAAGGTCTATTGTGAAAATAGCATATTTCCATTTCCCATCTCACATTCAACCTGGGGGCAGCATAGGCTTCTTCTCTGAAATGGCCTACATGATTTTGATTGATTACTTGCTCTTCATTTTCCTTTAGAGGAGCATGAATACTTGATTTCACATAAGTTAAGGGTATGTATGGCTTCCCAGGTAGCACAGTGGTAAAGAATCCACCTGCTGATACAGGAGACATGAGTTGAATCCCTGGTCAGGAAGTCCCCTGGAGAAGGAAATGGCAACCCCCTCCAGTATTCTTGCCTGGAAAATTCCTTGGATAGAGGAGCCTGGCGGGCTACAGTCCTTAGGATTGCAAAGAGTTGGACATGACTGAACACAACAACAAGGATATGTATGATGAACTTAATACTGTCCTCTGCTCTGTGGGGCATTAATTCATGGAACTCATTATTCTTATTTAGACAGTATAGTGGATAAAAATATAAGGTCGCTGAAGAAGTACTTAAGTCAATTCACAGCTGTCAGAGTTCTTGAGATAGAAACACTTACAAAATACTCTTCCATTGAGTTATTATCCAAAAGTACAGATGTGCCTTCCATAGAGATTGTACCATTTTGTAATACCAGCAGGAATGTATGCGAGCTCGTTAAAATTTCAGTTAACTTCAAACATAGATATGAAGCTTCCCAGGATAATGGGTTCTCTGCACTCACTCTGCAGTGCTCAAAGAAGTCCTATTTCTACCGAAGACAGCACGATACAAGAAATAGAATTGATAAGGATGACATCTGCCTACTGGTTATGAGGCTTTACCTAGTCTCAAATTAGGAAAATCTTGTGAAGCACGTATGAAGAAGCTTCTCTGGAATACTTCTGTAGGGTAAATTCTCATGTTGGAATTCAAGTGTCCTATCTCCTAGAGAGGTATCAGCAATGCAACAGAGAACCTCCAGTGACTAATACAGTAACACTGACTTCATTTTGAGGGCCCAAGCACTGCCTGGCCCAAGGAAACAGTAGAGTGAGTAAAGAATCCACCTGCAATGCAGGAGACCCCGGTGTGATTCCTGGGTCAAGAAGATCTGCTGGAGAAGAGATAGGCTCCCCACTCCAGTATTCTTGGGCTTCCGTGGTGGCTCAGCTGGTAAAGAATTTGCCCACAATGTCGAAGACCTGAGTTTGATCCCTGGGTTGGGAAGATCCTCCGGGTTGGGAAGATCCCCTGGAGAAGGGGACAGCTACTCACTCCAGTATTCTGGCCTGGAGAATTCCATGGACTGTATAGTCCATGGGGTCGCAAAGAGTTAGACATGACTGAGTGACTTTCACTTTCAAGTAATTTATTAATAGGTTTTGGATTCTAATCTAGGCTACCCTACCTCCCACGGGTGCGATTCTGGATGTCATAGGTTGATTCAAGGCTGTCTTCTAGACTATTAAAATGGTGATACTAATGCCCATGCCATTTTGGACTGTTGTGAGATTAAATGGAATTGCGCTTGGGACAGTGACTGACACACTAGCATTCAACACTGACTTTCCCCTCTGCACCTTTCTGAAAATAAGAGAGTTGGGATAAAAATCCCCAGGTTTCTCTCTGAACAGCCCAAAACATATGCCACAATTTCTATATATTCTATCTGCCTTACTTTACTTATAGAAGAGTCTCTAAAAATCTATTTACTATTATTCATGTGTTATTCCAACACCCTTTGTGGTTTGGCTTCCCAGCCTGTATCAGAGTGGAAAGAACAGGGCTACACTTGTTAACTAACTGAAGGATGAAAAGTAGAGCTTAAAAAATTATTCAGAAACAACAATAACAATAAAAGTGACCAGTAGGTCTGGTGGCTTACCCGTAGTAGGGTGGCTCCTTGCTAAGTCCACAAATAGTCAGAGCCTCTTAGCACAAGGCTGCCTTAAGGTCAAGTCATCAAGAAAGGGTTAACTGTTGTGCTGGTAGGAAAACAGACCAGTGGAAAATACATTTCTTTTATTTATTTCTTTTATTTCCTTCCCTATCTCTTGTTTACCAAAGAATTGAGGTATCGTTGTAATATATTAATTGAGTTTTATGAAGATTTACATCTTAAAATGTAAAATAATACAATGGGAAGCACTTGAAAGAGTAAATTTCAGTTATCTGAAAAATAATTTATTCATTTAACCAATATTTATTGAGTGCTCACTCTGTGTTCCGCACTGTGCTGACTGTTGGATTTGCTTGGACAACTAACTGCCCCAAAGTTCTACATAAAAAAGTACCATTCAT
Source organism: Cephalophus harveyi (assembly GCA_006410635.1). NCBI lineage: Eukaryota > Metazoa > Chordata > Mammalia > Artiodactyla > Bovidae > Cephalophus > Cephalophus harveyi. Next base: position 88,428 of record SJYT01022710.1, read on the forward strand.
AGCACAGTCCAAATTTATGTTAACCTTTTAGTGAGTCTTCATGATAAGTTTCTTATCACTGATTTTAATTTTAGAACCTCCTGGGTTCTACATAGTATCCCCTCCAAAGAAGGCAGAATGATAAAATTGTTGAAACAGCAAATGTAAAGTTGAAATCCCTTGACAGTCTGTGAATCTTTAAATATCTACTTGAAACTTCAACTCTGATAAAGCCCTTTGACTTAGTCCTATTTGTCAGCCTGATATAGTGAATGTAATTTACTTAGCTAATTTCACTAGTAGATGATGTTCTTCCAGGGAATAGAGAAATAGAAATCATAAGTATGCCATTGCTGCTTGCTTTTGTATCTCATTTCACAGCCTCACAGGCTCAAACAGAAAATATATTTAAAAACAAATTAATTGCATCTATTTCCTAGCAGCATCTGAAAATGTTTTCATTTTAGACATACCAAATCTACTGGATCATAGAATTAAAGTAACTATATGTTGGCATATGCGAACATAACAAATAGTTACCGTTCATCCAATGCTTACTACTCATCAGGTATATTGTGTTGAGAGCTTTAAATAAATTACAATCTTTAAACTGCCCAAGAACTTTTCAAAGAGGGCACTGTTACATTCTCATTATATAATGGAGGAAACTGGGGTTTAAGAAGGTTAGCTATCTTGCTCACATTATTCATGTATTATTTTAGTGTAACTGGGATCCAAACCTGGGCAGTCCTATTCTATAGCTATGCCATCTTTTAAAGGTATTATTAATTCAAATTCAGTAAAGAAACAAAATCTCAACTATATGCAGAAATAATCCTTACCCATTGTCTATACATTTTACTCCCCTAGGAACAAGGAGGCTTAAATCATAGTGTGAAATAAAAGGATACCCTTATGAGACTTGTTTCCAAAAGCAGATTTTGTATTACTTCTCCCCTACTTCTGTCCTCCCCAAATGGCAGAGGTAAAAATTCTCTATGAGTACTTTCTGTAAAGTCCTTACAGGTTTTACCTTGGCATAAATACTCATGAAAAACTGTGTACTAAAATACGGAATCCTCACCTTGCTCTGTCACCTCCAAAACTTAAGTAGGAACTTTGGTGTTAAACAGTATATCCCAAAATAAGGGTACTGAAAAATTCAAAGGTATCTTTCTTCCACAAAACCTCAGTGTCATACAAATATTACCTAGTTTGTCCTCTATATTCCAAAGAAAATTATTGGCATCATTAGGTTTTTCTGAAGGGACATGTAGATAGAATCAGAAAAATGAGCACAAAAGTCCAGAGAGGTCAAGGAGAAAATTCACGGTTAGAATTTTTTTTTCGTGTAACTCCAAAACGTTCCTTTCACCTGACCAGTAACAACTGTGACCATGTAGCTTGCTCTATCTGGCTTCAAATATACTTTCACTAGATCATTGGAATTCAAATCCATTCAATGCTGCTTCACTTTTGTAAATTGTTAAGATTAAGTAGTGTACCCTGCACCTATTTTAATGATTTAGCACATTGATAATATTTTCACTTATTTAAAGCCATATTTATTGACAGAGGCTTAGCACCCCAAAAATTCTAGGAGGCAATTTTCACACATCCAAAACCTTGAACAAGTAATTGACACAGCTTAAACCCTGGCTAGTTTTGAATTTTCCAAATTAAGGTCACAGAATTGAAAAAATGCATACTTTTAAAAAAAGTTGGTAGAAACATATTTTAACGGTGAAGAAAATACACTCAAGGTCACAATATGCCAATACAGTCTCTATGCTCTACTTTTAAAGATGCAATTAAGCTGATTTTTAACTGGATTTTGTCTGCACTTTTCTTAAGGGAATGGTGGAAAGTTTATTGCAAAAGATGGAAGTTATCAGAGACAAGAAAGTCAGGGGGTCAACAGAGGTAAAAGAGGAGGGAGTTGTCTATGTGGAAGTGAGAATCAATAAGTTGTGAGTGGGAATCTAAACTGACATACAATGTCTAAAGACCCTCAAAATAAGAAAAGAGCAGGAGATAAATTTAAAAGAAAAACATCAAAAAGGGGGGAAAAAAACAGCCAAAGAGGTGAGACACAGCCATTTTGATGGGGGGTGGGTTGTCTAACTACACAATGAGGTCATCCCATCTCCCGGAAGTGACACGTAATCACCTGCTTTGCACTAGCTCCGCCCCTTCCCTCAGAGGTCCCGCCCCTCCGCCAGCAGCCGGGAGGGTGTTAGGGGGCGTTTCTCCAGGAGGAAAGCTGAGAGCTGCGACGCTGAGGAAGGGGACCCCAAAACGTCTGGCACTGCCCCCTCCAGGGATCACTTTGGACCGCCTTACTCGGCCCAGCGGGATTCAGAAACGCCGAGGGGTCAACCTGATGGGTTTCGGGGTCAACGGAAGAGGGGAAGGGGAGCCCTGGCGGGGTGAACCCCCCGGTCCCCCGCCAAGCAGCTGAGGCACAGGAGGGCGGCCATCTTGGCCGGGAGGGTAGGGCTGGGGAGCTGCGGGCGCCGTGCGATTGGGGGGCTCGCCCGGAAGTGACGCCAACTACCCGGAAGCGGAGGGGGTTCCCTGGCCCACTCCCCCCTCGTTCGTTTGCTCCCCCGCTTCCTCCCCGCCCCCCTTCCTCTCCATTCGTTCCCCACCCCTCCCCGTTCCCTGCCT